>VYZV01001916.1:80876-97075 GCA_013401275.1 Pandion haliaetus | reverse complement strand
TCCCCGGACAGGGCTGTTTCGCCCAGCCCCGGGTTGGAGCCAGGTAGAAACATGTCGGTGGGAGCCACTTGCCTCCCTCCAGCTGAAGTCTCCCGCCCATGTCCCAGGGATCAGGTTTGCTCCATCTCCCGGTGCTGTCACCACTACCGGAGGCCTCCCGCCAAGTGGAGCAGGGCCGGGCGTCAGAGCCTGCAGGAGCGGTGAATGCCCCGAAACCTTGTCTCGGCCTCGGCTCTCCCAGCTGTTTAGGGAAGCAGTGTGGCTGCACCGTACCTCCTCTCCGGGGTGGAAAGAAAATAGCATAAACGGGAGCATTTCAAGTTGTCCTGCCAGGGCAGCGTGAGGACCAAGGGGCATGCTGCCCCTCGCCACTGGCTGGGTCCCCATGCAGGTGCCTCCACGCTCTGAAGGTGGGCTGGAAGGTGTGCTGGGCAAAGGCAGAGGAGGAGGAGGAGCAGAACCGCATGGCCTTCCTCTCCCACGACATCAGTATGCTGCGCCTCTTCGAGACCTTCCTGGAGAACACCCCACAGCTCACCCTGCTCCTCTACGTTATCCTGCGGACAAACAAGGCAGAACCCTCCCAGGGTGAGGGGTCTCGGGCCAGGGGAGTGGGGCTGTGGGGGTGCAGGCTTGAGGTCAGAGTGGGCATGGAAGGGACGGCCTGGATTGGCTGGCTGGGGGCTGCAGGACCCAGGAGGACACTGTTCGCCTGTCCTTGCTTGAGGTGTCGTTCTTCCATGTCACTCCTTCCCTTGACGTGATACACAGGAGGGTGGACCCCTGTCCTGCACTCACATGCCCCAGTGACTATGCTGGGCTTGGGGTGGGAGGTTTGAAGCTGGGGGACCTCTGTGCTCATTCCCCTATGTGCCCCAGGAGAGGCTGAGGGTCAGGTAGGGAAATCAGGAGCCCGCTGGGGAGTGGGGAGATGTTGTTGTGGATGTGGATGGAGGGTGGAGCGCAGACCACTGAAGAGGTGCTTTGGTGCCTGTCCTGGGGCGGGGTGCAAGTGTCACTGCGGTGAAACGGGGAGCCCAGCCATGTGCTGGTTGGGTGGAGCCAGCACTCATCTCCTGCCTGTGTGGGCTGGGGGCTTCCCTGGCTGGGAGACAGGCTCTGCAGAGCTGCTGGGTCTCGTCGCTTCTTCACCGTGTCCTGGGCAAGGGCAGGCACCAGCCTGCTCCTCGGGGAGGGTGGAAGGCGAAGGGAGAGAGGCAGGTGCTGAGGCTCTGGCCCTCTGCAGCAGCTGCTTTGTGAGCTGGTGGGATGCTTGTTTTAGCAATACTGGGCAGGGGGAGGTTTGAGCTGGGTTGCCCCCCCACCCCACCCCCTCCCAGTCTGCCCTCAGCATCTCCACCACTGTTTGCAGGACTGGGGATCTGCACTGCGTTCCTGTGTGTGACCTGGTCTCTACTGGACTACCACCAGTCCCTGCGCTCCTTCTTGCAGGACAAGTATGAGCTGAGCCTGGGCTCCTCCATCATCTACTTCCTGTGGAACCTCTTCCTCATCTGCCCCCGCGTCCTCGTGGTCGCCCTCTTTGCCTTGCTCTGGCCCTACGGCGTGGCTGTCCACTTCCCGCTTGTGTGGCTGGCAATGTTCCTCTGGGTCAGCCTGCAGGGCACGGACTTCATGGAGTCACCTGGCCCCGAGCAGCTCTACCGTGCCATGGTCGCCGTGATCCTCTACTTCAGCTGGTTCAATGTGGCGCAGGGGAGGACGCTGTACCGCAGCATCATCTATCATGGCTTCATCCTGGTGGACAGCACGCTGCTGGCCCTGTCCTGGGTCTGGTGCCGGTCACCCTCTGATGAGCAATCGTACCTCATCCCAGTGGTTTCTGCTGCCCTGCTGTGCTACCTGCTGGGGCTGGTGCTGAGAGTCACCTACTACAAGTGGCTGCACCCCAACGTGCAGGCACAGCAAGAGGGCGGCTTTGATGAGGTGGATGCCAAGGGGAGGACCAACAGGCTGGAGTTCCGCTCGCTGTCAGTGCCAGAACTCGTGAACAAGCGAATGCAGTGGCTGGCCCAGGCCCAGTTCCCTGTCTCCTGGCCGGTGGGGCAGCGCTTCCTGAATGGGGCTGCTGCTCTTGAGTCTGCTGTCTGAGACTGGCTTCTCCAAAGTGACTTGCCTGGGAGGTAGATTTGTTAGTTCTGTTCCCAGTTCTCCCCACCCCCCTCAGGCTGTTGTTTCGGACAGCTGGAGGGAGCTGGCAGAAACCCCGGGTGATGTGCAAGCACCCGACGAGTCCCATGGCACAGGTCCCAAGGCTGTGCCCTCGGGGAGAGCCATGGTGTTTGTGGGGGTCCAGCATGTTGTGACTGCACTGCTGTGTCAGCTTCTCTTATTTATTACTAGCATTTTCAAAAAAAAAAAAAAGAAAAAGAAAAGGTTTGTTTTCTCTGGCTGTGCCTCTCCTGTGCCTGCTGCCACCATTGCTTGTTCCCTCCTTGGCAGTGGCTATCTGATCTTTCTGTTTCCAGCCAGGGTTTTCCTCCTCCTCCTGTTTTGCTGTTAAGGTTAAAGATCGCCTGTCATCACCATGTTCAGAGAGGGACGGGGAAGGAGGCAGGGACTCCCCTGTGCTGGGAAAGCAGCTGCCTCAGGCGGGCAGGGGCAGTGGGGTGCCTGCATTCTGGGCAGGGTGTTACAGGATGGTGCAGGGTCAAGGCACGTTCCAAGGTGGAGTCTCCGTGCACACAGAAACGTTCGTTCTGCCCTTTGCCACGTTTGCTGGGTCCTTTCCTGCCCTCTTCCTTCCTGCTGTGGACTGGGGCGGGGGGGGGCAGAGCTGAAGCTTGATGCATGAAGCTGGGCTCTGGGGCCTGGGCAGGTCACCCCTTTGCTGTTGCCCCAGACCATCGCTTTTCTCCTTCGAGCAGCAAATGCTGTTTGTGGTGTGGGGTCTGGCAGGGTGCAGCAGTGCCATGGGACCCCCATCCTGGAGGGGGAAGCAGCTGAGGCCTGTTGTAGGGCTGCAGCATGGCTCAGGGCTTCTGGCTTATTACAGACACCTCACGGTCCCCTTGCTAGCATTACCATCACCACCACACCCTGGGTGGTGCTCCTGATGCGGTGACCGGGCTGGTGCTGGCTGTGACCGGTTTCTCAGCTGTAGGTGGCCATTGATGTGGTCAGTGTGGGGCTGTGCTGGCTCCTGGCCATGGACACCCACTGCTTCCCAGCCAGGGCTGCCCCCCCGGCTTGGTGCCAAAATATGAGCAGGCCCCAAAACAGCCCCTGGCTTTTTTTTGCTGTTGCCCAGCCAGCAGCAGTGGCGCATCCTCACTGCCCAGCGTTGGCCCTTGGGCCCTTCCCCTGAAGTCCATCACCCACCCTCCCAGCAGGACCCTGTCCCAGGAGGGACCCCACCCCATACCAGGGCAGGGCAGGGGGAGAAGCAGGATGCGCTGAAGTAGCAGCTGAAATGCTTGTTTTACAGGTGTTCCTGTAACACTGTTAAGCCAGTGGCCAAGGACAGTGGCACCACAGCAGAGATTGGGAGGAGGGGTGGTTGTTGACCTTGTGCAAAAGAAAAAAGGAAAGGAATGTTTGTGTGGGACTATCCAAGCACCATGTGCCTCCCCTGTGCACCACAGCAGGGCTAAGGAGCCAGTACACCTCCACTGCTGGTTCCCACAGGACACCCCAGAGGATCAGGGTCTCTGTCAGCTGCTTGTGCCAGTGGCTGCACTGCGACCTGTGGCACCAGCACCCTGAATGTGGCCGGTGCCACCGAGCCCAGTCCAGGCCACGGCAGGGGACAGGGGCTGACTGCAGGGGTGGGTGTCAGAGAAAAGGCTGAAGCAGTGACTATAGAAAATAAAGACTTTTATTTTTTTCTTCCAGTTCATAGGACAGTTCCCATTACACAGACCAAAGGCTCCGCAGCCAGCAGCGCCCAGGGCTCACCCGTCTCCCGCTGCCGAGGGGTCCCTGCAAGGGCTTCTGCAGGCTCTAGGGGCCTGCTGCTTTCCATGAGTGCCACCATGGACATCTCCCCCAGCGCTCTTGGAGGCAGCAAGTCTCAGCAGATTAGGTGGGTTTTTAAAGCCTCCACGGCTGCGGTGAAGCTGGAGGGGAGGCTGGCAGCACCCTGGGGGGCTTGGTGTCAGGGCCCCGGGCCAGCAGGCTGGCTGTCATTCAGGCATTTGGGTTTGTTACCAGTTCAGCTACAGCCAGGTCAGGGGTAACAGGAAAGCACAGAGACAGAAGAAAATCAATGCTTGGATAGAGATGCTGTTCCTGCCACACGAGAGACAGCAAAAGTCTTAAATTCAGCCAGCAGAGGTAAAAATAAAATAGCCAGGTCAACCTTTATTAAACATAAACACAGAAATGTACCATCAACCTCCTATTATAAAAGTACTTTACATACATTCAAGGAAACATCATATAAATATCAGTATGAAATGTCACTGGCTGCAAGAGTTCCACACTCAGCTAAAATTTTGCCAACATCTTAAAATTTCCTTAAAACCTCTTAAAGTAAACAAACACAAAGCAAAGCCAGCCAGCTGCCAGGCTGCTTGGTACCTCGAGTCCAGCACTCGCTACGAGTGCCTGGGCAAAACATATCCCACCTCCCAGTGTGGGCCAGCACAGCCCTCCTGCAAGCTGCTTTGGACGTTAATGAAGCAAAGGGGCCGCTCAGCCATGCCAGATGGTGCGAAGTTAAGGCACAGGGTTTAATCCCAAAGTTCAGACAGCCGGAGTAGGAGACATGCTCCGAACAGGCTGTTTCACGGGCTGGGACATCTCCCACGCCCGTGTACAGGAGACCTTTGGATGGGCTAGGGACCCGCAGAGAGATGTTCAGGATCCAGCACAGACTCTTCTGTGACTGCAAATACATCCTGATTTTCTGGTAACATTTCAGACCCCGGGAGCAACGGGGCTGCTTCTCAGCATGGCTCACTTCCTACCAGCTCCGATCCGGCTGACGCAGTAACCACACTTTACAGGGACCCCAGATGAACTGGACCCTTTATTAGACCAAGCAATAATGGAGCTGTAGCCCTGTAGCATCTCTCCCTGCTCTGTACAGGGCCCAAGCTGCTGTGAAACACCAGCACACACCTACATGGGCTGCACCAGCTGTGTGGGAACACCCGGTAACACACCTGAGCTCTCCATCTTGTGTACACAGCAGATGGGCAAACACACCCCACAGGCTCCTGCTCTTCAAACCATGCTGCTGGGCACGACACAGCACATCCCCAGCTTGTTCCAGGGGCTCTGCTGGGCCAGCAGCTGCGAGCAGAGCAGCAGCTCTCAGTGCAGCCAAAAGACATCCCCCTCCACTGAGCTGTTCAGTAACACCCACAGCAGAAATTGGCTCCTCAGATTTTTCTAATGGGACGAGAGGTCACGTTGCTTGCAGACAGCAGGTTCTACACAGACAGCATGCTCTTGAAGCAGATTGTTACTGGGGAAATATGCAGACCCAGAGTTTCCACCTGAGATCACAGCACAAAGCCAACACCTAGCAAGGAGCTAGATGGAAAGCAGACCACTCCCAACTCCTGTGACCACCCTGGAGAAAAAGAATCAATTGTTGTTTTTTAAAAAGCAAAACTGGAGCTAGAACACATGAAACAGAGACCTCTGTGTCCAGTCCCTTAGCTCTGGGGATCCAAACCCCATGCTCTAGGCACCTTCTCCACGGTGGTGACCGGAGCTGGCCCAGGAACAGATGCTCCTGGGGCACAGCAGAGCATATGCTGTGCTGGCCCAGCAACTCCCCCAGCACTGATGGAAGTTACTCCTCAGTAATTAATGCCATGAAAGGAATGCAGCAAACACATCACCTGCTTCTGTGGCCACAGCCTGAGTGGGTCAGCGTCCTCCCTGAAGTGACATGCTTTCAGACCAGTCCCCCATGGGTCCCAGACGGGTGCTGCTGGGCTGGAGACCAGAGATCTGGAAGGGTTTGGGTGGAGCGGTGGTGTTGCCTCAGCAGGAGCAGCAGAGGCGTGCAGTGGGGCGCAGCAGACATCTGTTCTCTGTGCAGAAACTCCAGACACGTGCTGATTTGGTGCCATCGGGGTACAGGGAGGAGGCAGATAGCACTGAACACAGCCCAACCTGGCACAAAACCAGTGCCCCATGCCAGCCCCCAGTCTCCAGCTGGCTATTTCTGGCCAGTGGTACTGCAGGTCACTGACTCCAGCCTTTTTTTCTGAGATGGTAGCAGAAAAATCAGCATAACCATCACTCCCAAGGCCAGTGTGCTCCAGGCTGCCAAGTCACAGTATCTTAGAAAATGAAGTCCCTCGTAACATGAGTGTTGTTCCTACCTATGTAGTTAGGCTAATGCAAAGAAGAATACAATAAAATTGAATCTGATTCTACTAAAAGGAACTTACTTTCACAAATGGAGTCAGGAAAGCAGAAGTGAAGATTAATAACCATACCCTTCTTTGTAACATTCATGAGGATTTAGTTCTCTCAAATTATTCCTAGTCCAGATGAGGACTCTATTCACATCTGAGCAGTCTGCAATAGTGTTGTGCTGTATCTAATGTTCATAGGCAGTTTTGTTTTCCTTTACAGGGAAAATCTGTGGGATCTATGGTCTGGGTCATGGATAGCTGGAATCCAAGGATCTCCTGCTTGTTAACAGGGCTTGTGCACATTGACTAGAAGCCACTGGGATCAACTCAGAACACCAACGCTTTCCTCTACAAGAAACCACGTATCCCAGAAACATTCCCATATCTTTCTATTTTCCAGTAATCCCATGTTGAGGAAATAACATAAGGACATTGTAATAAATTAACTGCTTTGAACACTCAGGGAAGGAGAGAGGACACATGTCACAGCAATAGAGGTATTTTTGACATTTTCATTAATATTTCCTATGAAAAAAACCATAGCTCTTTTCAGCTTTGCGAAACAAGGGAGGTTCAGCTCTGCCATCAGTATTTTTCTATAAAAATAAGGTTTTGTGTTTACTTGGGTTCTACAACTAAGCTGAATAGAAAGGAGGTGGCTCTTACAAATACTTCTGCTGTTGTATCACCCCCTCCCTCTGGAGACTACCTGCTAGAGGAATTCAGCTGGCTTCTGTAAGTCTCTTCTCCAGACAAGCTCTAGCTCTGCTGAGTCTAGTGCTTCTTTATAGGACACCTTTGTACTTGGCAGGGCCTGTGCTCCTGAGGAAACGACCTGGTGTCATGTTCTATTGTACAGTCTGCATTAGGTATGTTTTCTTCATCAAGCTGAAAAGTGAGTCCCCAAATGTATGAGATTTCTGCCTCTCCAGCGATGGAGAGGGCTTGCAGGAGCTGCAGTCACACCATTGCTCCAACTTCTTACAGAAAGTCTAACTCGAGGGCTTGGTGAAGGGACACAAGGTCTGCATGATTTGTGATCCTCCAGAAAGGCATGTTGTGCTATAACAGAGAGATGACAAAGTCAGGTTTATCAGAGTGATTTTACAGCTCGGTGGAAGCAGTAAAGGTACAACTGTAGCGTTGTGCAGTAAGGTGGTTTTGACAGCACTGTCTGAGCACATCATGTTCAGGCAGGTATCTGAAGCCTATCTTATCTGCACAGGTGCTTATGACAGGCACTGGCACTGACTATCAGCTGCTTTGCCCGCTCATGATGGAAATCTCGGTGCTTGGCTGTGAGCTGCTGCCTCACCCAGGAAAGCCTTTCCAGGGCTCCCAGGGAACCTGAATAGATGACAACTCTGGCATGTGGCAGACAGTGCAGAGACAATGTCCTGACAGTAATCTGTGCACTTCACTACCTTTAATTAGCACGACTGAACAACCTACTCAGGCCTGTCCAAATCAATCAAACTTTTTGTTCCTTGTTTGTAGTTCAGACTAACAGTAGATGCTGTGTATTGATCTGACTCCTGGCAAGTGAGTCCTGACTCCCTCCGTGCTCCTGAGAAATTGCATTATCCCAACTGCATACTATGATCAAGACATGCTACATCAAGATACTGTTTTACAGGGACAATGTTATACACAATTCTAAACAACAGTAAAACAGAAACATTAAACCCCCAAGAGCCAGAAAACTCCCCATTTTAATGTAGTGAAATATCTCTTGCATCAAAGGCAAAGTTTCCCCCTGGCTGCCCTGGCCCGAAGAGTTCAGCCCTGGAAAAAGAGTCCCTGCAGAAAAAGACTGCTGCAGTAACTTCCCTTTGCATCAACCCACAACCCACCTCTGCGGAGTCAGAAACCCACCTGCTTAGCTGCAATCTCTTCATCACGCCCATCTCCAATTACCACATAGGTGACTTTCTTTCCAAATCGTGACACAATCCTCTCAAAACAGCTCTCTTTACCTGCCAAAAGACAATCCCACTATAATGAGCCTTAGGCAGAGAGTAACAGAAGCCTGAACAGGTCCCTTCTTCCCAGTAGAGAAACACATTCTTGTCTTACTGGGAAGGGATTAACAACCAGTTCAGCTTGTGAGGCCAGAAGCTGCCACCATTACATGGCCAGTTGGACCACAGCAGCCATGGGGGCTGCTCAGCTGCAGAAATTTTATTTCCTGTGTAAAAATCCCAGCTAATCCACAGCAGACGCCTCAGTGCCAGGTACTCAGCACAACTCCTTACCTATTTTTGTAGCACTATAAATATTTTCGATGGGAAACACCTCGGCCAATCCATACAGGAGAACTTTGGCAAGAGCTGGCACCAGTTGGGTGGTTGTGATCAGGATGTTCACACAGTTTTTTCTGAAAGAAGCAAAAACACTTGTAAAAGCACATCTATGGCCAGTGGTGCCAACGGCTACTCTGGGCAGCTTGCTCAGCTTTCCAAAGAGCCATGTGCTCTGTTGTCCTGCTTTCAAGAGGCTTTTTAGGCAAAGATTTTGATTTGTGGTTTTTGTTTGGTTTTGCTTTTTGTTTTAAACAGAAATTCTCTGGCAGAAACTCAATTTTGCAAGCACAGTCCTATTATGGGGACCTTCCTAACAACAGATGTTGCAGCAGAAAAATCCCAAATGATGCTCACTCACTTTGATTCCCAGTTACCTGTAACAAACAGCAGTAGTATTACATACGGACACTGCTGCAACACAGCACTGCATGCAAATCTAAGTGAGAGAAAGGGCTGAGAAAGCAATATACACATTTCCAGTTTCCATACCTGGACTGTATAAGTAGCAGGGACTTTAATGCTGTTTCCAGCCAGGAATCCGTCAGCACTTCTATATCGGTCCTTAGTCGCTGCAGAGCTTCCCTCTTCTGTGGGCTAAGAAGGCCTGGAAGGCAAGCAACACAAGTTTTCCCAGCTGATTTGGCAACTCTAAGACAGAGCGAGCCATCGCTCAATTTAACAGCTGCCTGTTCTGCAGTAAATAACACAGTACTGAAGGCAACTGAAAGCTGAGACTGTCTCAAGGCAACAGGAGAAATCAGCTTCCAGTGACACAGATAAGCCCAGACACCTATCTGTGACTCTGACTGTGGGGAATTAGGTAGATACTTTTCTCCAATTATTTAAAACCATTTCTCAGGATACATGCAACAAAATGCATTTCTCTTGTACAAAGTACTTGCAGCAGGTGTTGTCCAAGGCCACAGACAGCAGGGGATGGAACTCCTGCAGTCACCCTCTCTGACTTCCTACTTCCCAAGGACCCTTTCCACTTTAATCCCTTTTAGATATCTTTTTAATCCCCCCCTTTTTTTTTATTCCCCTATTTTTTTATCCCTTCTAGGTAACATTTTCTCAAAGCATCCAGTTTTGAATTAAAAGCAGCCATAAATGGAGCTCATACACTCAAACCTGCTCCTGTCAGTAAATACAACAAGAAAGGAGCACCTTGAGTCGGAACCTCTCTCCACCCAATTTCCAGCCATGACATACGAACCAGCCCTGAAGTACACCAGTCCTCTGACAATAAGGCCATGGAAGGACCCACTGTGGGCTGCACTGACAACTGCTTTACCATGTGGCTTTAGACAGGTCCTGAAAAAACTTTGCATCCAGGTCTTGCATGTGCAAAATATGGAGTAATGGCCTGATCCCTACCAGAAATAAGGCAATTGCAGCATACTGAAATGCAGACTTATATTGATAGATTTTTAAGGCTGAAAGTTACAGTTTTGACCACCTGGTTTTTAGAAAATATGTCCAAGAAAACATTCTATCAATTTTTTTTTGTGTAGGCAAAGGGTATCCAAACCCACAATCCACCAGGCTGAGTCACCCTGCCAGGTGAGCTGCTCCAGCAGCACCCCTTTCCCAGGGATGTCAATGCCAAGATTCAGACTAAACAGAAAATTTATCTACATTTGCTATCTGTGGTTTGCATCATTATTACTACTTTGGCATTGGAAGGGAAGCAAAACTAGGAGATTTTAAGCGACTTTGTGAACAGATGGTAGAGATGTTATGTGAGACTATAAGCAAAACAGCCAAAAGGGTGAACTCTGTATTTCTTGACAATGGCATGATAAAAGACAGATTTTGTGAAGAAACAAGAGAAAAGACCTCCTAAGCAGCGTAATATGTAAGTCATTTAGGCCAGTCCTAAGCAGAGTGACAGGCAGCCTTTCACATCAAAGGGATACTGCACCAAAATTTTCTCTTAGATACAGGATTGACTGACCATCCCTATCTACATGATAACTCACAGACTGCACTGGCATGCCATTCAGTTTTGCAAGACGTACCCTCTTAGATTTGATCCCATTTAGCACAAGGAGAATGGTTCCTTTTCACATTCAAACGTTCAGGAAAGCAAAAGCTCTGAGGAAGGATGGAGTCTGGCACCACAAACTCTGTTTAGTGCTCAGATACTGGTGCAGGTGAACGCTTACCTCCAACATTAGTTTTGTATTTGTCGTAGATCTCTCGTACCCTACGGTAGCGGAAGGCCAGTTTTCTCATCCAGTCCACTCCACCCTGGACACCAACTGATGAGCTGTGATTTGCGTTACTTCCTGAGCCACTGAAGCCATCCGTGGAGAAATTGTAGTTGCTATTTCAGAAAAGCAGATCTGTTATGTGTGTCACAGCAGCAGGATCACTGCAGCTCTTCTGGCGGGGTTGCAGACTTCAGCTCTGACAGCAGCTAGAAAAGCACCTCAGAGAAGAACTCTGCACACCACCACTGCACCCCAACAGCTGAGACTGACTTCTATGGGCAACATATTCTGATATCCAACTACATTTGCTGCTGGTTCTGAACTGCTGTACTGAAATGTACAGCAATGTACTTTCACACCCTGCACTACAAAACCTTCCTTTGGTCTTTGACTGCTCACTCCTCTGTGATACAGAGCATCCTTCCCACTAACCCCTTTCTCATCCTGCAGTGATAAATCCCAGCATAGTATCTTCCAAACATAACATCTATGTCTTTACATCACAGCTGCAGCTCCACAAGCAGACGAGCTGCTTTACCAGCTCATGACTGCAGGAAGCGGGTCCTGCTTCACCACTATCCCCGTATTTCTTTCTTCCCGACAGACAGGCACTTCTCAGAAGTTTCCATGACCCAGTTCAGCTCATTAATGCAGCAGAAAACTTGCCCTCACCCTGCCTGATAGCGTGCACAATCGGCTCACAGAGGGATGCAATCCACAAAGAGACTTTCAAAGGTCAAGATCATGAAGTCTGGAGTGTTTGTACTCCATTCATCACATGTCATTGAGCACATAGGCAACATTCAACAGTGGACAATATAATTCACACTGTAATTCCAAAAGTCTTACTGTTTTGTAGGTCTTCAGAGAAATACAACCCAGCAAACAAACACCGTTTGCCAAGCTTCATCCCCTGCACAATACTGACCTCCATTCCTTAACCCCATTTGGGTTTGAAGTCCCCACAAAAAACAGATTACATCAGCTATACATTTCATGCATTCATCAGTACACCACCTTAAATCTTGGCCATTGTCATCCGATGCCACATCTTCAATGTGTACCTGGTCACACTCCTGTTTAAGAATGAAAGAAAAATGAAGTCCCACTGTTGTAATCCAGAAATATACTGAAATTTGCAGATTAAAGAAAGTATGATATAAAACAATCCCCTCACATTTCCCAACAGCAACAAGCCATCTCATACTACCTCCATAAACTTAATACATAGCTTCCATTAGCTTTGACTTCCAGTACTAGGTTTTACTTCTCAACACCTACAGGTCCTTGCCAAGACTGGGGTTTGAAGTACCAGAAAAGTCTGGGAAAAGCATGTTTCTATGACATTTCAAGTGGTCTGCAAAAAAAGAACTTCAACACTCACTAAACAGGTTGAACTCAAAGCTCACTTGTCATTTGAAACTCTTTTGCCATTTCACAAATCCAAACCAAACAAAACCAAACATATCGCAAACCACATTATTTGGTCAAGCATTGATTGCTTTCATCAATGTAACAGTCAATTCTTTACTGGAGAGCCACAGCATGAACCCTGGAGTGAAACATCAGCATGGTAGCACTGCCAAGGCTCTGGTGCTTAGCACAGTTGATTTAACCCAGAGATAAACTGCAAAGACCTTAGGACAAGAAGTGAATTTTCCCCATTTCAAGAATTTCCCACTGCTGCTACTATCCAACACCTACAGCAGTAAGTGGTGCTGTTGATCACATAGTTAACATATCAATGACTACCTTTCCAGCACAAGAGACTGTATTTGGTGTTTTGTTCTGTTTTGGTTTTTTTTTTTCTGGGGCAGGGAGGCAACTGTCATTACCACCTTTGCAAAGTTCACAGCTGCAAGTAGTCACAGCCACAAATGGAAACTTCATTTAAGTTTCTATTCACATCAACAAAACCATCTTGTTTTCCCATGATGTGCATCAGTGATGTACCTACAATTAATTGTTCATCACTGTTCATAGTCAGCCTTCCTAAGCTTTAAACCAGTCCTGTAAAATCTGCAAATTAGGTTCACAAGTCCATATTTGTGGGTTCATATCAAAGAAGACACGGGTCAGGAAATTTGCTATTTCCAACCATTTCATTCCAGATTCTGGCATAACTTCACACCTTCCTGTATAGGTCGCACTACTGTGTCCATTACTATCTGATAATATATCACAGCACAGCATAAGGCGTTGCCATGATTAAAGCAAAGATTTATATTCAGCTTCTGTGGAAATGGTGCAGAACAGTGAGATATATTTAATTTGGCAAAGAATACTGCATGTGAAAGAGGACGGATGCTGATCAGGAGTCCTTGAGGTAGGATGAGATTGGGAGAGCAGCAGAGACAGCTTGCAGGAAGGAAAAATGGAGGGTCCTGTGACACCTCCATGCGTACAGCATGCTTGTCTGTGGAAGCATGTCCTTCACAGTTGTTACACAGCCAACAAAATCTACTGAGACACTGGCAGAGATGCACAAATGGTACATTGTCCTTGGCCTAGTCAAAGCCCCTGAGAACTGATATTCTCAAGGCCACCTTTTAACCCACATCTCTGGTCTCCATTTCAAAACAGCATCAGTGAGAGCAAAGTGCTTACCAGTCCAGAATGCAAATACAAGACAAAGCAGACATCACTCTTTATTTATCCAGGTTCAAGTAGAAACCCATCCGAGAAGTAAGAGAGCTCATAACACTAGAAGTCTGTAGAATGCCTGTCTCAGATAAAAGAGCACACCTCTGCAGACTGTTATGTTTCAGCATTAAGTGGCTCTGAAGCACGACAGCCCTCACAAACGGTGCAGTATAATTCTAACTAGGTAACGTTAAGTTTTGCTTTTCAAAAACATTTGCCACGTACCTCCAAGTCATTGAAAAACAAGTGAGTATCAGCTACTTCAAAAATCATCTCCTCCATTGACAGACCTGAGCCAATCACTAGAGTTGGATCCTGGCAAAACAAAAAGAGAAAAAGTAAATTCACTGTGGTTACAGGCAGAAGTAAATGGTGATAAATCTTTCATCTGTTACGTTGCACAGAGTTTTCACTGTATATCAAGCCTGATACAATTCCATCTGCATTCAGTGGTGTGAACTACCATTTCCTTAATACTTTAAACAACTTGATAAAAAAAAAAAAAGCCACATTCTGGCAATACATTGACCCAAAATTTAACAAAACACTTCACTACTGCATAGCAGGGACTGATGCATTTTCAGAGGTAACACAAACAAAACATTCAAAAATCTTCAATATATTTTGAAGGAGAAAAAATACTTCCTTTCACTATGTGCTATGACCTCAATAATTCCCAGTGATGATAAAAACAGTTTGACATTTTAAGACCTGTATTGTTCAAAGGGAAGTGTTTGTGATGTCCATATCCTAGCTCTGTATAAAGCCAAATTTAGTGTTCTTTCCCCGTCCCAAACTGCCAACAAGTTAAAAGTATCACCCTACACATTTTAAACAAAGTATTGTTTTCTATTTCTTTTCCACAGATGAACATTTAATTCTGCATGACAGATATGGTCTTTCTTCCACAGAAAAGACAGTATTACCTTGCCATATTTTTGAGCATAAGACCCTGTGAGAAGTGAATGGAAGATTATGATGGTCTCATCCAAGTCCCAGAGAAACACTCGCTGCGTAGGGAATAAAAGCAGGTTAGAGTTGAGATACTCCAAGCACTGAGATACAATAAAGGAGCAAGTTTTATGGTTAATTTTGTGGTTAGTTGCAGTGTGCTCTTAACAGATATGAACAACAGTATTCATCTTGCAGGCTGAACGCATTGCTAAACTCTTCCAGTTTATTGCGGTGGAGTTTATATACTTCTACAATGCAACTACAAACTCAAGAGTAAGGCTCTCTTGGTCAAACTATTTCGAAAACTTCTCTTGCTTTTATAGCTATAAAAGCAAAACCTTAGAATGCTACCGAACTTTAGAGCCCTGCTAGGGTAGAAGTTTACTGTCTGTGATCTGGAGAGCACCAGGTAAACGACCTTGGTGTTTATCAGACACCTTTGTTATGATAAATAAGGGGGATTGGTTGCCATGAGGAATAGCAGAGTTTCAGTATAGAAGGACTTTGATAAACTTGAGAACCGGGCCAGCAGGAACTAGAAGTTCAGTAACTGCAGATTCTGCACGTGGGGTAGAATACCGCCTCAAACTGGTCCAGGCTGGAAGGAGCTGGAGGGTACAGTGGACACCAGGCACAGTATGAGCCAGCAGCACTCTCTCCCTGTGGACAGATGAACTGCATGCTGTAGAATACTAAGTATGCCTAGCTGACAGAAGAAAGGTGCTGTCTCACGCTGCTTGGCACTAGGAAGGTCACCCCAGATTGCATTTCCAGTTCCAGAAGTATGTGAGGGAACTAGAAAGTGGCCAGCAAAAGGCTGTCAAGATGGTCAGCAACCTAAAGCCTGAAGGAGCTGTGATGGTTTATCTCAGCAAAGAGGAGACTAAGGGTGATCTAATAGCAGACCACAACTAACTGAAAGGAAACTGCAAAGATGATGGAAACTAATTCTTCTCAGTAGTGGCAGATGGAAAATTGCTATGGAACAAGAAGGGGAAATTTTCAGCTTGGGAGATTCCAGTTGGAGACAGAAAACCTCCTTCCCCAGGTGGACATGGTAGTCCTGAAATAGATCACTAGACAGGCACAGAATCTCCAACCTGGAGGTTCTCAAGACTCAGCTAGACAAAGCCATGGTTCTAGTGCTGGGGACAGCCCTTCTCTGAGAAGAAGGCTGTACTAGAGACATCCAGATGTCTCCTCCATTGATACCACTATGATTCCAAGATGTGTTTAAGTGATGCTTCTCAAGGACCACTGAAGAACTCATTTGGGCCAGTTCTCAGATAACATGGGTCGTGTTATCTAACTTGCTTACACAAGTGTAGTCTTTGCTGGATAAAAAACTGGCTGGATGGAAGAGCCCAGAATGTTGTGGTGAATGGAGTTAAATCCAGTTGGCAGCAGGTCACAGGTGGTGTTCCCCAGGGCTCAGTACTGGGGCCGGTTCTCTTTTAATATCTTTATCAATGATCTGGACGAGGGGATTGAGTGCACCCTCAGTAAGTTTGCAGATGACACCAAGTTGGGAGGGAAGGTTGATTCGCTCGAGGGTAGGAAGGCTCTACAGAGGGATCTGGACAGGCTGGATCGTTGGGCTGAGGTCAATTGTATGAGGTTCAACAAGGCCAAGTGCCGGTCCTGCACTTCAGTCACAACAACCCCATGCAACGCTACAGGCTTGGGGAAGAGCAGCTGGAAAGCTGCCTGGAGGAAAAGGACCTGGGGGTGCTGGTCGACAG
>VYZV01001916.1:64196-78831 GCA_013401275.1 Pandion haliaetus | reverse complement strand
AAAAAAAAAAAAAAAAAAAAAATCAGTGCTTTGATGTGCAGAATATTACAACCATGACAGGAGATATTCTCTGAATCCTTTATTAACAGTTCAGGCAAAAGAATTAACATCTCAGACATCTGCCTAACTAGTTCAGAAACAGGACCAGAACAGCAGAGGGTGTTACATATATTTTGATAAATAAATCAAATCTGATTATGTTACATATATTTTGATAACATATATTTTGATAAAGAAATCAAATCTGATTATCAAATCTGATTATATAAAAGTTAGGATGGTTTGATTACAGTTAAAATCTTAGGAATATAAAGTTATAGTGTAACTATAGTAGTTAAAGAACTTAAAGAATGTGCAGTACTGTACTGTGGGTCCATGGCTGATTATCGTTGATTTATATTTTGCTTCAAGTCAACGATAATCAGCTAAGGCTTATAATGCAGATTTGCTTCTTGGAAACCTCTTACCTTTCTCCATTTGATTTAGATACCAAGGTTTATCTTGACAGTGTTACTGAGATAGTGTAACTGAAGACCAATCACTGAAAAGGTTAGATTTCAAAAGAAAACATTTTATGCTAACTAATATAGATAGTGATGAAAATTAATGAGAGTTGAGAAAAGTTAGATGAAGCAACTTGTAGTTACCTGCCAAGGACCAAACTGCGCAGAATCACATAGAGAAGGTCAAGAAGTGGACAAGTGAGGAAGACTATGAAAGACCACCAGAGGACTCTAGAAGACCACCAGAGACCTTCAATGTGCATGTGTAAAGGACATTTGCACATGCTAAGGACTTCCCAGAAATCTAATGAATATGCATGATACTTCCCAGAAACTTAATGAATATGTATAACAGATGTGTATTTAACTTGTACAATTAGACTAAACAGGTGCACATGATAGGTGGAGCGATCCCCCGTGTGCCCAGCGCTGCAATAAAGGAGTGCCTGCTTCTTAACTTCTCATTGCTGTTAAGGAGTTTTATTCCAGATTCCGGGAACAAGGGCACAGGGGACCTGAAAGAGCTTGAATTCAGTCTGGGTCTTGAAGATGAGACATTGCAATTCCCATGAAATTCATGCAAAATGGCGTACCTATAGATCTGTATGCTTTGCTCACTGGCACCCACCCATCTCTGCTTTCAGGTTGCTTGAATGAATTCGAGGACTTGGCAGAGTTCAGGCATTAGTCGACTTGGGGAAGATGGAGAAGGCAAAGTGCTGCAAAGGCAATCACTCACCCCCTCCCACAAACAGGCTGATGCCCAGCCAATCTCCAAGCAAGAGCCAGCTTGGAAGCTGAACCCCACTGTGCCCTTCTTCCTCTACTTCAGTTTTTATTGCTGAACATGACATTATACAGTATGGGAAATGCCTTTAGTCAGCTCAGGTCAGCTGTCCCAGCTGCATCACCTTCCAGGTTCTTGTCCACCCCAAGCCTGCTTGGGGCCAGGGGGGCGGGGGGGCAGGGTGGGGACAGGAGGGGAACAGGGGAGAGGAGTTGTGGAGGGAAGAAAGCCTTGACACTGTACAAGCATTGTTCAGCAGTAGCCAAAACATTGGTGCCTTACCAGCACTGCTTTAGTCAGGAATCCAAAACACAGTATCAGCAGAGCTCCTATGAAGAAAGTTAACTCCATCCCGGCCAGACCCAGGGCACCAGCAAAAATGAATGGAATCTGTATTTTTTTTCCAGCCTACCAATCTGCAACAGGCAGCAGATTTCAATTTAAAACTGTTCAGCAACACAGGAAGAATCTCATAACTCCTTGCGTAAGACACTGGAAGAAGCACCAAGTCTTTGCTCTTGTCCTTGTTAAGTTTAGAAAACTGTATTTTTGGTGATGAAATTTTAGTCAACACCACTGCACTTGGTACCTGACATGGCATTAGTGGATAAAGCTGTGAAATGTATTCATCTGATTCGTGTCAATATAAAACAATGCTAGGGCCGCATAGTGAAGTGTGACCCTTTCTGTGGTCTTTGGCCGATTCTGCTTGTTCTTGTATAGCCGCAGGCCTAAGGGGATGATAAGTACGTAGTTGGTGAGGGATAACCCTCCCTGTGTATACAATGGGGCTTAAGTACCGATCTGGAAGGGGGAAGAGACCTATTGTGATGGAACAAATGTAGCTGGAAAAGAGATAACGGCTATAGTTTATGAATGAAGAAAGGGACATTCCCCCTTGAGAAGATTGGCCGAATCAGCCCAGCAACAAACCTGCATGAATGGGGAAGCGGGACAAGGTGGGGACTTACGAGAGGAGGGAAACACGGACTGTATAAAAGGAATGAAGCTGTAACGGGAGGCGTGCGCCTTGGTGGAGCAAAGACTCCTGGTGCACCCAGCGCTGTTTGCTTGCCTCCATTCATTTAATAAATTGTAAATTTTAATTGGAATTCCGTTTTGGACTAAATCATTTTTCACAAAGCCAAAGATATGACTTCTCTAGAATAGTCAATTAAACCTTTTCAATCCACTTTCTAACCTCTTCTCTTACCAGTTAAAATCTTCTCCCCGACAGGTAACTTAATGCTATGCAGATGCAGATCTGCTCACATGCAAAGCACAGAACAGCTGTCATTTCAAAAACAGTTTACATGATGAAGCAGAAGAAAGGAAAGGATGTACCCCTGGGAACGTCAGAGACCAACTCATCAAGAGGTGATGGCCAAACTACAGCTCTTGAAAATGCATGAGCAGTCCCAGAGGACTCCCGTAACTGGGACTGGCAGCTGTCAGGTAATCTGAATACCTGGCTGCAGGAGGCAAAGAGCTAGCAGGAGCTATTGAGACTGAGTATCAACAACTGCCCTGTAGCCCAAGTGAATACCCAGCCCCACCACAACAGAACCAACAGTCCCCAGGGAGCTGCTGTTGTCAACTCTTCAAGTCACCCCTGGAACTCACTCTCCCTCCGGCATTCAGAGCATGTGGTAGGTGTTTCCTAAATTGCAGCAGTAGAAGACTTCCAATACCTAAGTTTGGCTGGCCCACCATAATACTTAGCGCACCATTGAGACCAGTCTGACAATGGAAGGCAAATATCCTGTCCCAGCCAGCACACAAAGGTGCTGCAATCACCTTTTGGAAAAAAGTTTTCCCCACGTCTGCACACTGTACTGTTTATCACAGGTATTTTGCAGCCACCCTGTTAAAGATCCAAGCATTACCAGAGGAATGTCTCTGCGCCGTCCGCGTAGGCACCATGGCATTTGGTTTTTCAGTTGGGTACGTAGTTGTTGCTAATGCAGTACTTTCCGTGTTGCTGTCTGCTGGTGTTACGACTCCAAAGCCAGAAGTCGGGTAACACATCTGGTACTGACTTTGGCCAAGGATTGTGTACGTAGGATATTCCTGTTAGAGGAAAGGAATAGTTATGATAGGACACTTCTTTCCCAAAACACTCTATATTAAGATGACTTTTATGCTAGAATACGCCTGTCAAAGAGAAATCCCAGCAAGAGCAGTCTGACTTTATGCTGTTTCTTTCTGCGTATGCAAGACATCCCCAAAAAGGGTTGAGAGAACTGACTTCCCAACGGGCACCCGCACAGGCAGGTTCTGCAGACAGGAGGCCAGCAATCATAGGGCCATTCCTCTGCCTCCAGTTTCTTAAAAAATTAATTCATTATGAATGATGTGACAGTAGCAGGGGAGTATCGAGTGGATGCCAAGGCATCAGTCCACTCTGTCTGTGCTCTGGAATTTGTGGGTTTGTCTTGCATTTTACTTTCTGATAACCAGATGTACTGACAGCTACAGAAAGTCGTCTTGGCAGTGGCTGAGGGTGCAATCCCAGCCACAAGAGCCACAAGATAAACTGCCTTCATGTCCTGGCTTCAGCAAGCAATTATTTTGCATGCTGTGATGAAAGGTATCCATTTATGAAGACTGTTTACTCATTTAGGAGGAGATCACTGAGCACTCTTCTGGCACACTGTGCACTCCCAATTCCCTCAAAGAGCAACCTGGATTTGTGAACCAGGCACCTTAGTCTGCACTACTGAAAGAAAACCTTTTTTCCCCTTACAGCTCCAAGCAAGTTTATGAAAGAACCTTAAAAAGCAACAGCATAAGCATACAAGGATTTTTGTGCATCCATTGCATTTTTCACAGTTCCTGTATTCTTTTTCTGCGAAGTTGTGATATTGAAGGGTTCCTTTGTATAAATATTCAGAATGGCAGTTAACCACTGACAGTGCTACTTATTACCCATATCAGGTCACTGTCGGGGGGAAGGGCTCTGTGCTAGCTGCAGGGCTTTTTGACTTTGTTTTGTTCTAGCACCATTAGAATGCATCTCCTACTTTACTGAGGTTTTTTTGTTTGTTTTGTTTCCATACAACCTATTTTCCTTTTCTTGCAGAGGGAAAACAAAGGCATTCAAAAAACACCCACCCATAATCCTCCCTGTAGGTTTGGTTCTCAAAATAGTTCTATTGTTTCTTCTCCAGTCTCTCTTGCAGAGATCTCAGTACCCTGTTTAAGATTCATCACAATCTGCAGACAAGGAAAGAGCTTTGAACAGATGAAGTGTTTGTTGTGAAGGCCAAAGGGAAAAGTGTCATGGTCAAAGAGACAGCAAGAGTAATTTTGCTGACTTTGAGTTACACACTGAGCCCTATAACTCTAGTACCCATTATGCTCCATTTGAAATGATGCAAGTATTTGGCCTTCCTTTGTTAGTTTTGAGTAATGTGTTAAACAAAGGTGAAGGAGATGCTGCACATAAATATAACAAGAAGTTTTACCTGTGAGATGCTGGCTACTGCTGATGTGGAAATATTGACAACAGTTGAGGATGTAGAGACTGGACCGGCATTGGTAGTTGATGCTGTAAAATTAAGAATTACTGCATTAAATGCTTCTAGAAAAGCACAAGAGATGAGACTAATCCAAGTTGTGAAGTAAGTACTTACTAGGCTTATGTGCAAGCATTTGGCTGTTACAAGCAGCACTCTTCTGCTTGTAACAGCCAAAAAAGAGTTGGGATGTATTTTGAAACCAGTTACATTTCACCTGGGCTTACAGGGAAGAGCTAGCATATCTTTAAAAACAGTATTTTCAAATGTTTCAGAAACCTTTTCCCTCCATGCCTGCTAAGCAACTGGAGTACAATTAAAATGGTTTCACATCTTTACTAAAAGTTTTGAGAAGATAACAATTACATTCTGATGTTCAATTAGTAGCAGTTGAAAATTAATCAGAGTAAATCAGTAAAATGGATATGTGTTTAAATCAGCTCTAATAAAAAAAATTCCTTCGGCATTGGACTTAGCATATTTAGTCTAATTAGATCAAAAAGTTTAAGGAAACAGTAAAAATATTTCAAATAGTATGAAAAGGGTGCTTCCTACTGGAGAAGGCAAACATATCTCCCCATATCTCTGTGAGACTACCACTGGTTTTTGGATGAGAGTTTCTGAAATAATTTGTCAACAGCTTATAGGACAAATTATTAGAGACATGTAGTAGTTAGTATGCATTTTAAGATGTTTAATAGCCTTTATGTCACTGCATTTGGTTCTTCCAAAACACAGAAGAGGCTGCTAGAGCACCATCTGGGAACACCAGTCATTTAGTAGATTTTGTGGTTTTACAGCCACAGAGCCAGTCCATTAAACGTTACTCCACATGGGGTTTTGGGAACCTCAAGGATTAATGAAAACAAATAAAGAAATCAATATGAACAAAATCAGGATGTACTAAATCAGGTGCCACCAAGAAATATTTTCTTTTGCTAAACCTTCTTTCCCTGCACACAAATAAAACCAAAAATCGCTTTTAGATGCTTACGAAGACTTGCAGAAATCCACAGTATCGCCTACTTTACCATCACTCTGAGAAAAGCCCTCACTTTCTGCAAGTAACACCCATGTGCAATTAACCCCAAGACTGAAGAACTCAAGCTTCTGACGACTTCAGTCTTTCTACCCCAGGGAAACAGACTCCACCACAAACTCTTAATCAATGTATGTCATGTTATGGCAAGCACAGATACTACCTGGTGAACAGCTCCTGGAAAGAGGAATGGATCCAAAATATGCCTCAAAAAAGATGAAAAACAAAAGAAATATATCTTAAAAGAGGTGCAGAAATACACAGTATTTACAAGAGGTGAGAAATGTGAAGGGTGGCATCTCTGCAGAAGCAGAAACGAAGGTAAGTAATTAGCCCCTGGGAATCCCCTCATAGATAGGAGCAGCAGCGTTCAAAAACAGATGGGAGAGAATTTTGGGGGGAGAACATTTAGCAAAAGGAAAAAAGGCTGCACTGAACAACAATAATGGTAACAAAGATACTCAAGTATCTACAGTACCTATGCAGCCACTAGAAGCACAGCTGTGAGAGTAAGGTACCCATCACAGATACTCCTCATAAGCAACTGCTAGAGAACAGGAGTTAGTTTCCAAGTAAGACTCCTTCCAATTTTACATGTTACAGAAATGATCAAGGCTATTATTACCTTAAGAAAATGTCACTCCCTAGGGCACCGCAAAGAGCAGCTCTCCAGAAAAGATCCTCGCTAATGCAGGACAAACCTGCTGCAAAGCTGGAGGAGATGAACTATCTAGAAGACAGATTATTCTACCACCTCTCTCAAGATTATCGTGGAAAGCAAACAGAAACCAATTTTCATCTGTAGTGCTCTGAAGAGGCTGCTTCTCGACTGAGATAGGTAACAGAAGTTAAGAAAACATAGAAAAAAAAGATTCCAAGTGCTGGGATTCTGGTAAAAACAAAGATTCCCTCATATTAACTTCATGGTTTATCTTAACTCTGGTCTCCTTCCAACATTGCTTTTTAAATTACCCTTTACCTATACAGTGTTAAACATCAGATTTTTACAAACATTGCCCACTACACAGATTAACCAATCCTTTCTGCACTGTGGGTCAGTTGCTTTTACCTGTAAATGGGCCAAAACCATGCAAAAATGTTTTGGCACAGATGTGACAAAAGGGACAACTTCACAGTCTGAGGTTTAAAACACAAGTATTGCCTTGAATCTGCTGTGACTCTTTTTCTCTTCTCCTCTCTTTCCTCCCCCACTTCCAGACCTCATCTTCAGACCTTATATCCCTACCTCCCCTACCTTATTCATCCCATTCGGTTTTGCTTCATTCATTTTCAAAGATTTTTCAACCTGCTTCATGTGCTGGGAAGGGAAATTGCAGTTAACGCATTTTATGTTTCACTTGGCTGCTTTGCTCTCACAGGGAAGGAAGAGGCGAGGCAAGAAGCAGCCATTCCTCCCACATTGCTCCCAGTGCTTCCAAGTGCCTTTGCAACGTACCACCATGGCCACAGCTCAGGTGAGTACAAAAAGCAAAATTCTCAGTCACTAAGTGCATCTGACCATTTACCAGGGTTCAAATATCACATTGTTTCAGTCCACCATCTGCAGACTAAACCATATCCATGCACTGAAATACAGCTCTGCTGGGACAGCAACATCATACAACTGTGTATCACCCTACTACTTTGATTGGAGAGAAATAGATAGATTTGCAAGAGATCACTAACAAAGCAACTTTGTCCATCCTTCCAGGTCCTGCTTTCCACCACCCTTGCACAGGCCTAAGTACTGACCTGACCCCTCAGAGGGCTGCTTGCTAATTTGACAAAAAGGAAATGTAGCAAATCTGAAAAAGGAAGAGTTTCCTGCCAGGTTGCAGAAAGTTTTTCAAAAAAGCAGTTGCATTTACACAATTCAGGTGACTTTTTCACACTTTCAAAGAGCAGCCTGCAGGGAAACTCTCCTCAAATGACACATTCTCACAGCAGCGTGCATCAAATGGTTTGAAATCTTTCTGTGGAGCAAGGCCTGACGGTGGGTCTGTTACCTCACCAATCCCCAGGGATCCACATGCTTGCCATGGCACCTCACTGGCAAACCTGCCAGAGGTCACGTTATGCAGAACCATTTCTGACCCTTAGCAATTAAAGCTGGTGCTGTAATTCTGGCAGTGAGAGTAGTCCAAGGAGAGTTATGTTTGAAGGAAGGTAGTATTTCCAGTGTTGCATTGCTCATGTTATGAATGTGAAAAGTAAATTAAGGATAAACATTACGCTGGGCCATTACTGCCACAATGATGCAAGCCGAGCAAGTACCATGACATACCACATGGCCTTCCTATCAGTGAAAGATATGTTAAAATCCACTTACTGCTAATTTTAAGAGTTATTCCCCTTTACTAGGCACTCATTAGACCACTTCTGGATATGGCATTCAGTTTGGGGCCTCAAGCACAAGAAACATGTTGATAAAATTCACTTGGTCTGGCAAAGAGCCACCAAAACAGTCTGGGAGCTGCAGCATGTGGCCTGCGAGGGGCAGCTGGGGGGAAAGGGACTGTCCAGCCTGGAGAAGAGATGGCTTTAGGGAACCAAACAGCAGCCTGCTGATACCTGCACAGAGGTTATCAAGAAGACAGAGCCAGGCTCTTTTTGCAGGAGCACAGCAGGAGAAGGAGAGAAACAGTCACAACATGGAAGCGGGGATGCTCTGAGTTGACAAAAGAAGAAAGTTTCACCGTGATGACAGTCAGGCACTGAAACTGGTGAAATCTCCACCCTTGGAGGTTTTTGAGACCCAACTGGGTAAAGCCCTGAGCAACCTGGTTCTGAATTCAGTGTCAACTCTTCTTTGAGCAGCAGGCTGGACTAAAGATCTCCTGAAATCCCTGACTTTTTCTATGAAAGCATGACACAAGAAATAGATTAAGAATTCCTGAAATTCTTTTTAAAAACTACAGAGAAAGAGACAAATTTTCACAATTCAACACCCAAACATAAATAGCAAAAATCCTACCTAAAAAAAGGTATCAATTGCACATATTTGCCATAATATTCCATTATTCAGCTAAGTGGCACATTTACTCCTAAAAATTGCTTTGGAAGCTGGTGAAATTCAGCACCTGGCTTCTTAGATGTGGCACTTTCAGCAGCTGGAACATTTGTAGGCTAGTTCTATACTGAGAAATTCACCTTCTAGCAGATCTACCAACCGGGGTGGGGGGGGTGGGGAATGTTTGTAATATATAGGAGCCATCTACCTCCAGAAGTAATTAAAAAAAAAAAAAAATCCAATGGCAGTCAGCGTATTTCCTCACATCAAGCTAAAGACCACCAACAAAGAGCTTGAGCTGCAAGAGCATTCCCAGTAAAGGCATGCAAGAATACAACATTTAGTTTCCTCTCCCCTTCCCATTTGCTCTTCACCCTGTTAAGTCCATCAGCGTGGCACCAACAAGCCAGCCTGGTGCATACAGAGATATGTAGCAAATACAAAACCACACATACACACGCACAAAGAGAAAAGAGGCAAAGCATAAAGAAGCATGCACAAACCAAGAACAAACGTGCAAGCCTCTCCATTTGTGGTATCTGGACTCAATTAGGTGGAGAGAGATGCAGATAAAAACCATGCCAAGTTACCTTCAATGGAATAAGAATAATGTGCTGGGCTGGGCTGGCTTGTGGTTAACCCTGTAGTGCAGGTAAGAACACTGTGCTGACTTGTAGATGGAGTCTGAATTAAACCACTTTCAGGTTTCATACCTGGCCACAGTGCACCTGAATCAGATAAATTGGACCAGTTACAAACAAATATGCTGGGACCAAACAGCATGCTGCTACCTCAGATTAAGATTTTTGCTCATCACAAAAGCAAGTAATAAATCACACATGGAAAATGTTTAATTTCTGCAATAGTAATTGCCGACTGTCAGGCTGTGCGTGGATTAGAGCTGCTGACAAAAATGGCTGAAAAAGAGAAAATTAAAAGCACCAACAAGACCAATTTCCAAAGCTTTCAACTAAAAATCTACTAGTGTCACAGTAAGATTCACTGCCACATTGGTATAAAGAACTGTTAATCCCTCTGATGTTTGGACTGAGTTGCACAGCACTGCAAATGACATCAGCTATCACATAGCTAGGCTGAAGTTGGTATCTATTAAGGTCAAGGTCAATGCTTCCACTACTTCACTGGGCTTTGGGTTGAATATTTTAAAAGAAGCCACAAGTCAGTAATTTTCATAGACTGACAACAGTGAACTTAAGAGCTCAAAAAAAAGGAAAAAAAATCTAAATTATTCTTCTAGATTTCCTGCCATTCTGGAAAGCAATTGTAATAACACTGGGCAAAGCACAGAGACAGCAAAGTGACTGTAATTCATCTGTACAAGGCATACATAAGCAGTGTGGTTTCAGCTCAGGTGCTGTGTTAAGGTCTAGTCTACTGCACTGACACGGTGAAAACAGCATCTGACTGAAGTAGCTCAGCTCAGGCCTGGTTCTTCAGGGCTCTTCAGACTTTTGTTTTAAGTGTTTCCAGACCTACAGCCAAAGTCAAAGGCATTTCTCCCTAGCCCTGGTTAGAAAGCAGGACTATCGCTTGAGAGGATCTACTTAAAAACAAGCAGAAGTGTGCAAAGCAGAGGGACAAAGGTCATTTGCAGCTAGACACAAAGTTCAGGGCCAGCAGAAAGACCACCCTTCTTGTTACAAACCCCCAAAAAACAGTACCAAGGCTGCAAAAGCCACCTGCAGCCTTTCACCTGCTCTAGCAGGACGAGCCACAGGCTATGAGCTCTAAGTCTTTGACCCAGAAGACATGGGAGACTCTATAGAGCTGGACAAGAGCAGCAACTCCAAGAGCTTGCTCCATGCTGCAGCTTTGTCAGAATTAAATTCTGCAACAGTTCTTTGATTTACTTACATACCTGATCTCAAACAAGTCACCTATGAGTCAAATTAAGTCATTCACCTATCTGTACAGCCACACCAGGGTTTTGATTCTTCAACTCTGAAGTTGCATCTTCATTACTGTTTCAAACCTCTAGAACCGTGATAATCAGCAAACAAAATGGAAAGACTTGATTTAGGAAAGATTGTAGATACATCACAGAAACTTCAGAATAAAATGTATGGGAAACAGATCCTCTAAGGAGAGTGGGAGTAGCTGTATTTGTTTAGTCTTGAAAAGGAGTGCCACAATCTTCAAATAGGTGAGTAGTTTTTAGAGGGGACAGTAACCAACTTACAGTGCAAGATAGATGGACAAGGAGCAGACAGCAACATAATGAGACAGTCACAGAACACACAGAAGTACCTAATAACTGTGACAATGAAACATAAACCAACTGCAGGATAATTATCACAAGGAGTGTAACACCAGGTCAGATACACACATCAGAGGTGTTTGCTGGGTTGGCTGGATGCAAGTGCAGGAGCTGATTCAGGTCGTGTGTTAAGGCATCTTTCAGCCCCGCTTTCTATGACTCTCTCTTTGTCATCTCTCAGTATAGACATGTTCTATTTTCCATAGAGCAAAGCACACTGGCACATATCCTTCCCTCTTGCTCTGCAAGACAGCATTTATAAGCTAGCACAGCCTTAAGGATGACACAGAGGAAGTCGAGCAAGGGGGAATGAGACCCCTCCATGACCAATGGCAGCACCGCAGCTGGGGCAGAAGAATGTCACAGGACACGTGTACATATGTGGAAAGGCCCCATACAAGACAGCCCATCACCTATAGGTTTTTTCTTGAGTTAATGTAAACCATCACCACCACAGTGTTTCTAACACCAACTTACAGCCACACATATGCAGGTTGTATGTCACTACTCTTATTTTAATGCTTCTTTAATAAAATCTCTCCAGACCACAAGTATGTCCCATGCAGAAAAATGCACTAAATACCATCAAAAAAGTATTACAACACAAGGAGAGGTGACAAATCAGCAAGAGCATAGGTCATCTCTTCTTTGAAAGCAGCATCCTGACCCAAGTGATCTAAAGACTATCCTTGTGTTTGTCAGCTGGCTTCAATTTCGTACTTAAAATACATTTGCTTTGTTCTAGTTAGATAATCCATGATGCCTTCTTTTTGTCATAGAAACAAATACACAGTAGAAAGTCATGCAAGCCTCTGGAACAGACCCTTTGATGCTGGTAAGACATCTGACCAAGCTGGCCAAGCCCTCACCTGCTCAATGGAGATTTTGTGAGCAGAAACAATTTGTAGAATTCCCTCTGCGCTACATGTTCAGTCCTCTACCCTCTACCTGTCCATCACACCATACAAGGTCCATCTTCTCAGTATGACTGAGCACGTACCACTCCAGTATGATTTCCATTACTGGAAATACGACTTGTAACATCTTCCTGACACTAAAATTCAGAATAAAAATTCAGGTATTTAATATTACACCTCAAAATCCATACCAAGACATTTCAGTAACTGATGACATTTCAGAATATGTTTAACAGACAAAAGTTGCTATTAAGTCTACAGAAAATGCTCATCTCTTGCCTAGGTCTTCAGAAGAATTTCTGCTGTTACATTTGGAGTATAACACTGAAGCAGCTAAGTACCCCCAAATTCCAGAACCTTTGGATTAAAAAAAACCAAACACACACACACCCCCAATACAGCCACCACCACTACCACCAACAAAACATCACACACACACACACACACACACAAAACACTAACAAAAACCCCTACATCCTCCCCAATTTTATAATTAAGTCTAAAACATCTTTTTAAACATTTTGGCCTAACACTTCAAAGGAGCATTCTACCTATCTACACATATTTGCCTTTTGAAAAAACAAACCATGACATGGTAAAATACCTAAGAACATATAAAGCATCCTCATTGCACCATCCACAACAAACACCAAATAAATGAAGTAAAGGAAAGCACCAGCCAGTGTTCAGCCGTAGAAAAGAACAGTGCAACAAGGCACTGAAACCAAAGTGCAGGCACTCAGGGAAGAGAAGTGTGTTCCAGCAACCATAACAAGGGGTTGGGCACAGTTTGTAGGTAACAGACCGTTGTGAGAACACCCAACACTACAACCAGACATAAGGAAAAGGAATGGAGTGTTTAGAAAGGAAGCAGACTAACTGCACTGGGAACTGAAGACTTGGGTATGGACACAGCATCAGACTTCTCCGCACTGGTTCAGCTTTCCAGGGAAAAGCTCTCTGGGGGGAATGAAGCGAGCTCAGAAAACACAACAGGCAGAGACCTTCAGCTCGCCAGGACACGTAACACAGTAAACTAGGTCCTTGTCCACTAGAAATCCTGAGACCACTGTCATGGCAGGTGGTGGGGAGGGTTGACTATTCTTAAAAATCTCTGAAATGGCAGTCATATTTGAACCTTACTGGCAGGGGCTGAGCTAGAAGCAGCAAATACCAACAGCCACCCAAATGACCCTATTCTTCTAAAGAGCCTTGAGTTGCTAATAAAACAGCCCACCACTTACACCCTGCAATGCTCCCACTTTATGGTATTCAAGTGATCAGTCAGAACAATGTATCTCAGCATTAATAGTCGGCAAATGAAATTTGGCAGATACTGTTTAATCAAACCCTTGCATCCCAGTTACTACAAAACCATCATTTTCTCCTAAGGATTCCACAACCACAAGAACACTCCTTTTCATGAATCCCAGGTGTAAAAATATGGAAAAAAAAAAAAAAAGTTATGTAGATTTGTTTTACATATCAACCTTTCTCATAAAGATAACAGTTTGTGCCTTATTAAACAGCATTAGTAATGTAACTTACAGCTAATAAAACTAAGCCTGGTTATATCATCTTTTCTACACCAACTTTCAAAAATATGACGACAAATCAATTGCTTTGTAATTTATATAAAAGTCCTTGCTATGTCAGCAGCTAACAAAAGCCACAAATGTTGCTGGTTTTATTCAAAAACGTCTATTTCTTCAGCTAGGAAAAATTCATCCTTTTACACTTCAAGATAGTAAAATTTTAGCACTACAGATAACTCTTTAAGAGGCTCTGTTCATGTAGTTATGCAGCACAACCACAAGCTTCCTGAGACGGACACTTCATGGCTATCTCACAGCTGCACAGCTCACTGACAGCACACATGGTGCTCCTCCAGGTCACCTGCATGGAAGGATGATGCTCTTCCCTCTCATTAGAGCTAGGTGCTAAGGGGCAAAACAGCCTCTGCCACCACACACTTTTGAAAGCTGGCAACAACATACAATATTTACACACAAAACCAATCAGGGTAACATCAAAAATGACACGAGAAGTTAAAATGTTAATTTTTAATAATCAGTCATAGAATTTCATACCTGCAGGGGACAGTCAATCGTGTTTTTTTCCACAGTGCCTGACACTTTAATATATAGAGTACAAGGAAAGACTAGGCAGCTCCTTTCACTAGCTAACCTACCCAGAAGTTAGATGTCTCTGTCTGCGCTACTCATCCTCAACTCCCTTTATACATGTCGTGGTTTCAGCTCAGTCGGTAACAAAGCACCACGAAGCCGCTCACTCACCCCCCACCCCCACGCCTGGCCACGTTGGGATGAGGAGAAAATCCAAAGGCAGGCTCGTGGGTCGAGACAAGGACTGGGAGGGATCACTCCCCACTTATGGTCACGGGCAAAAGACAGGCTCAACTTGGGGAAGAAACAAAAGCAATTTAATTTACTACCAATCAAATCAAAAACAAAACACAAGGGTATTAGGAAGGGAAACCCAAACATCAGAACACCTTTCCCCCACCCCTCCCACCTTCCCGGCTCAGCCTCATTCCCGGTTCTCTCTCCCTCCTCCCCCCGG
>VYZV01001916.1:4485-53976 GCA_013401275.1 Pandion haliaetus | reverse complement strand
CCAACCAACCAAAAAAAAAAAAAAACCAAGCAAGCAAACAAAACAAAAACAAACAAACAAAAAAGATGCAAGGTTTTGCAAGAACACATCAGTTTTATTGACATTTTCATCACAAGCAGAACGGAAGAGCTGTTCTTAGAACACCTCTCAATAGTCAGGACTTGAGCTCAAACCACTGCTCTGCTGACTTCAGTCCATGGACTGGAACTTCTGTCTTGATGAGCATCTACACTGCAAGGCCATCATGCCTTGTCCTCCTCTGATGGGAGATCTTCCCCCTCTGCCAGAAACGTGCCAGTAGTATTGTACAGAGAACAATATTTTAAATGAGTTTTCCTTTAAGTCAATAGTTAATTTCATTTTAAAATATCAATAAATATCTGGAGAGGGTTTCATACTCTCTTTAAATGGCTCTGGAACTTGGGATAGCCAGTGCGAGCATGCAGCATAAGTCAAGTAAAACAGCAATTTTTAATTTCAAACTATCATGTTCCTGCCTCAACTGGCTAGCCTTGGCTAGTCCCCATCTCGGTAGATTTTTAAAAGAAATTCTCCCTAACATCTTAATGATAAGCAATAACATTTACAAAATCTTGAAACTTTAGTGGGATGCAAAACCCATTTTCTACCCATCACTAATCACTGCAACTTACACTACAAATTTAAGTGGGAGGGAACAGTTTTAAACAAACTCTTTCATGAGCTTGGAAAGCATTTTCTCTCTCTCCCGCCACGTCAGAAAACACAATGCAGAAAAGGCACCTAGTAACAATAAATTAAGGATGATGTTCAGGGCACAGTGAGAGTGCTGCCATGATGTGCAATACTCCCAGCTGAGCCTTGCACAATCACACTCCAACCCCAAACCCTGCATGGGGCACCTATTCATCCCCTCCTGCATGAGCTTTAGAAAAGGCTGCTGAAACCTCTTCAAACTCCTCTTCTCAAAACACACTCCCCTCCGAAAACCTCTGCAGAGATACTGAGGGGTTTTTTGTCCCCTCTCAAGTGACAGGATCACAGTTCCAAGACTTTTCATGCAGAAGAAATGAATTTACTATTTTTAAAAAGAAGAAAAAAAAAAGAAAAAAAGAAACAAAAACAAGGAAAAAGATGGGATTCAAGTTTCAGCTTTAGCAACTTCAGACATTATCTCGCTAAGCTGTCCTGCTGCACTACAATGAATGATATGTCTTGTAAGATACATCTTTGCTCCCACCTCCATCTTTTTATTTCACTAGCGGTTTGGGGCTTATGTTGATTTAAAAAANNAGTTGAGTGACACATTCTAGCTGATCCCTACTCCCAGATCACAAATTTCTATAACTGAAAATCCAAATTATTCTTTGTGTTGGAAAACTCTGTTTCTGCCCCAGATCTACCAGCACTGGAGTTCAGTTGTATTTACAGTCAGAAGCAAAGCAGAAACAACGTTTTCCTCCTGATGTCAAGATAACAGTTGCTCTATGACTCAATCCAACTCTCAGACTGACATTCACAGACTAATTTCCAAGCCCAAGCAGAACCAGGGAAACCCCCACACTCACAGTTAGCCCAACAAGCAAAGCGATGACTTGTTGGAGCAAATGCTGCCAAAGCCATTTAAGACCCCAGCAATGTCGTTGTGAACTGAGGACTGCACACAAGTCAGGAACACAGAATTTTATTGCAAACCCTTTGCCAATTTCAATTAAGAAAAATCTTCAGCCCAAACACATGACCATCATTTTTTTTATACAGTTTTGGCAGTGTTGGGTCTTTCTGGAGCCCTTCCCAACATCATGCTCTCCCTAGCACTGACTCCGGCTTGCCGTTGCTGTCCAATACAAGAAGTTGTTCCAAACAGAAAGCAACGCAGTAGATGTCTGCAATGAGTATAACACAAGTTCTCCATACCTTATAAAAATATTTTCTTGTTTTCTAGCATTAAGGATTAAATAAAGTATTATAAAAATCAACTACATGCATCCACAATGCATTCAACAAGTGAGAGATTACTATACAGGATTACTTCTAAAACTAATGCAGATTAATAATGTACTAAAAATTAATAATTTTTTTGTCATGAGAAGGTCAGGAGGTCACTTTTGATCATTCTCCCCCAAGCTTCCCTTTGCTCTCTTATTTCCCATGTCTGTTTCTGTTCTCTAGCACTGCAGTGTACACAAAAACTTCTCCATTCTAATTCAGGCCTGAAAAGGGAAGAAACATTAAAAAAACAGGGACAAAAGACATGCCTGTTTAACATGCCAGACAGCAGTATGTGGGGTAAGTGAGAAGTCTAACATTCATTTAGAAAAGACACACTGTATACATTTGGACCAATTATTAGCATTAGTCCACACAGACACAAGAAAATGACCTGGTTTCTAATTTATTTTTTTTTAAAGTAAAATACATTGAACTCAAAGCCTGATCACTTTTCTATAGGCTCCCTTCTGGATTCAGTTATCAACAGTTTGCCATAAACATTATTTTTTGAAGTAACATACTAATCTTTTTCCCATGAGTAAGAAAAGCAAAATTATTTGGGAAAGAAAACAAGTTTATACAATATCAGTGTGGGGCTGCTAGGCAGACAGGATTTTGCAAATCTGACTTCAGTTTTCTTTTTTTTTTATTAGGAAAATTAACTTGTTTCAAGAATGGTCTCACTACAAAAAAACCAAAAAGAATGTTCATTTCCTCCTGCAAGAATGTGCCACTATATTCAAAATACCATATCACTTACTAGTTGTGTTCAATGTAGTCTTATATTCTGTCCCAGAATGACTGATTGGCATAAAATACTTGAAAGAAGGTACTAAGAAAATCTTCAGCTGAAAATTACAGCAGAAACTGCTTACAGAGGATGTTTTAATGTACTGAAAATTAGCTGTACCCTGTCTCTCATGCCCTGAAGAATAAAATTTTGTAAAGACAGTTTTCATTGTATAAGGATGTAATTACAGATATTTCCTTTTTTAATACATTTAATTCATTTTTACATCCTACAAATATCTGGAGTTCATATTACATGTTTTTGCTGATTAGTTTCACTTTTTGTGCCTATTATGTACATATAATTTGCAGGTTGTGTCAAGCAGTATTTTGAACAATTGTAAATTTACATTTCTATTTCATCCAACTTTGTTCCTAAGTCATAAAATTGCCTAAATGTCATGACAATGTATTTTCTAACTAGTTAAAAGAAGAACATAAAATTCTTGCATTAAAAAAGCATCAAAATCTTTTCAATGGGAACATTACCAAATTGTCCTCAGCATATTACTCTATTTTTTTATACATTTGAAAAGGTCTCCAAAATTAAAATAAGCTTCACTCTCAAGGTAACTTGGCAATTTCTTGCTGAGTTTGCATCAGGTTTAATTTGGGAATATAACATTAATACAAGCTTTTTTACTCAATTCCTACTTTATTATGTTTTAGACATACAAATTTAATTTCATATCATACTGCATTAATAATCGCTCTACCCAAACTTCTGTGACGTGACGTTATCATTTACTGATAATACAGACAGTATTGCAAATATCTAAGATGTCTGGAGAGCAATTTTTAACTTAAGACATGTTTCCCTATTTGAACACACTGTTAAATTAAGAATTTTAAAAAATGCCTTCTACCTGTGGAGATGATGAATCACAGGACCTTTTTGAGATCTTAAGCACAAGAAGAATTAAAGACCATATACACTATAATAACCAACATGCTGATTCTGTCATTAAAATAGTGGATATTAATTTCTCCAGAACAGGCTCTAAATGGTCTGGTTTTCTGAGTAATTATTAGGCATAATTTTGCATAGAAACATTATAGGGTTTAAGCATACATAACTCTTCCTTTTATTACTGTTGTCTGTACAATTATAGCAAATTAAATGTACAACACATTTTACTAAAAGCAAAATGATTTTTCACCTCTAGATAAATATACTAAGTACAAGCCTTATTTTCCATTATTAATTAAAATAACTTTCTCCTGAATTTGTGAGATGACCAATTTGTGTTATATGTTCATTTTTAGCCTTTTTAAATGTACTTACTGGTTGTTCGGGTAAGTCTTGTGGCTCTTCCATGGGTATTACTATTCTAATGCTTAAATGATTCAAATCGTGTGTTCCTCAGCAGTCTTCAAAGCCTGTCAAAAAAAGGTGTTCATAGCTTTATGTACTTTTGGGGGGGCTTATCATTTAGGCTATCAGAGGACATTAATTGTTATATATTCCACCCACAAGCTTTCTAAACTCGTGTTGCCATCTCCCAAGTAAAAGACGAAATTCATATATGGGAAGATTTCATAAACAAGGGATTTAGCTTTAAGCTTCAAGATACAAACAGACTTTTTTTATGCACGTGGCACATTTCTACATCATTTACTTGTACCATACTGACTACAGAAGCTAATGTATCAATCAGACATGTGCACCATGATTTTGAAGACACTTTAAATGATCAAGTCTGGTCTACTAGGTCAGTAAACAGCGTGATTCAATCTAACCTGTTTTAATTTAGAACATTTATATAACAACAAAAAAATCAGGACAAGACTGTACACCTAAATGTATTTACACACAGTACTGTTTACTGCCGAATTCACAAAGCAAGTTTATTATTTCAATTGCACCTTTCAAAAAGAGAATTTTGATAAAAATTTAGAAAATAATTTTTATTTTGGAAGCTAAGTAACCCAGTAGCATTTAGCATAGATATCTTATATACTATACCAAAGAGCTGCTATCCCCCAGGGTTTTAAAACTATGAAAAGGAAATTTTGCAGGTTACTTTCACAACCTGATTAATTTTTGCAATTTGCTGGGCAAAAGATAATGCATGTGTCCTCCATGGCTTCCTCCTTTGCCTGACCTATGTTCACAAACAGTCTGACCTATGCATTCGATTGCTCTTCTTTCACCCTCTCATCTCAGAGCCAGTTTATTAAAAACAAGCCCTAAACTCTTTAGACAAGCTCCATCTCAACTGCACCAAAAGCAAGTAGATGCCTCCTCTCCCATCCCAGCAGAGCTGTCTCTTCCATACGCACATGTGTGCATTATTACACACAGAGCAGAACCTAAGTGGATTATGGAAATTGGAAGAAATGCTGAAAAACACTTAGTGGTTTGGAAGAAATCAAATAGATTTCTATTTGACTATTTCTATTTCTATTCGACTTTCTATGCTGAGGTACTACCTATTCCTGCCTCCACAGCCATGAAAGTTTTGCTGTAAATCTCAGTGGAAATGCAAAAGGCCGTTTACCCGGCTCTCCTTTCTCAATGCCTTTCTGTTTTCTCCTCCTGTCTGAAGCATTCGGGCACTTTCGCATCATCAAATTGTCCCCATGCAAAGTGACTAAACAAGTCAACAGAAACAACTTTCCGGTGTCCTGAAACCAATTGCTGTTTCCCCCTCCTGGCCCCTGCCAGACCTACTTAAACTCCAAGCACGTGCAGCCAGCCTGTGGTGGAGCACCACGTGCCAAGCACAGAGATGCTTTGCAGCCTGGAATAATTTCATGTTAACCATGAAAACAGAAAAGGATTTCTTCTCCCTTATTTGAGGGCAGGTAAAGGTTTTACATGCCAGGGTGTATCATATATGCCAGGGTAAAATTTCATTGAGGGTTTGAGTATTTTCCAAGGCTGCCTCCCCTAATCAAAGCTACTTACTTTTATTGCCTTAACTGTAAATCACCTGAATTTACAGTAAGTTTCTTCAATAACTCAGGTTCTTCTGAAATTATCCTATTTACACCACACAGAGGAAAGTATACAATACAAAGTACTACTGTCACCATTCCAGTTTTTCCTCCAAGAGTTTTAATCGGTTTTATTTTAAATATAAAAACTTATTTCCTTTTTACTTTTTCTGGGAGTAACAGAGAAAACTCAAGACTTAAGAGAAACTGTGGCATTCTAAGATTATGAATAGGTGCGTAGAATACAATGGCCGACAGCAAGAATATTTGAAATTGATACCAATGGGTCCTGTCCTGTTCCTTGTCCTTCAGTTTTGTTATTTGACAGTTTCATTGTGTAATTTCTTAGAAAAATCCCAAACTAAACTCTTCAGTATGGAAAAAGATTTCACATCACACTGATTCATACAGCAGTAACTTCCCATTCCATGATTTGTTTAAAAGCTGTGAGCAGTTCTTTAATTTTGTTTTTGAGGAGGATCTAAATAATTAGAAAGACAAAAAGATTCCCAAGTCACATCAGAGTATGATAGTTACACTTGCGAACAAGACTCTCTTCCCAGATGAGTAGGGCATCTTGTAGCACCTGGAAGCAAATGAATGAAACAAAGCAGATGAGCAGTAACCGCTTGCCTAGATAGCTAGTGAAAATTTGACCTCTGGTGGCTTCACACTTTCTGCTAGAGAATATTCCATACCTCCAGAAACAGCAGCTTGGGCAAAAGACATCTGGCAAAGACCTGGTGCTCGTAGCTGTGGTTACACAGAAGCGGGCAGAACAAGCAGCAGCATGCATTTCTGGGTGAAAGGGATGTACTTAACCAGTAGACCTGACTAGCTAGGAGTGATAGGGTCTTTCTCCAGCAAAGGCCTCCTACACCACAAACAGTTGAAGCTACTGCTGAAAGAAGAGCTTCTGCCCCTCCTTACCTCCAGCAACCCACTCTTGCTCACCTGACACCCCTTCTTTTGTGGCCATCAAAGCACTTATGTGGCTGAACAGCAGTCTGGATCTGGGATCTGACCTTCTTCTAAGGGAAAAAAAAAAAGAGGCACCCAAGCGCAATTTTTCTGCTAAGCTGCTTTAAGTGGGATCAGCTCTGGTCTCACACAGCCCAGTGCTGGGGGGAGCCAGCAGGACGGGGAACAGGGAGAGCACACAAGCAGGTCAGCAGGATACCCCTTTTCAGCAACAGCCATAGTAAATTAAACCATAATTTTACCATCTTATTTATGTTTCACTTTGGCAAAACAGAGGACCTAAGTCACAGTGATGTAAATACGGCTCCGCAGCCTTTCAACCTGTATCACCCACCCCCGTCACCAAGTTCTCCTGCAGAGCCGCCACACGACTTCTCGTGGCCGGGCACGGAAAGCACTTGGACCACGAGCAAGGTCAGAGCCTCTCCCTGCCATTACCTCTGCGAGCGCGGAGCCGGGGAGGGGAGCTGCCTGCCTCTCTCCTCCCGCAGGAGAGGCTGAGCGAAGCTGCTGACAGCTTCAGCGCCGAAGCCCCGGGGAGGAGGATCCGGGGAGCAGCTGCTCCGGCCGCCTTCGTTTCCCTAACAGCGCCCTCCAAAATGGCTGGCTAATGCCCTCGGCCGCCCGTCAGCCGGCTCCAGCCCTCGGGCAGGCACATGCCCCAGGGCAGCGCACGCTGCCCGCCTGCCAGCCCCGAGCACCCCGGGTGCTACAAGCCACCTCCTCGCCCAGGAGGAGAGGTACGCACCGATGCACCGCCCAGGGCTTGGGTTTCCAAAAAACAAACCCAGCGCCTTGCACCTGCTCAGCTTGAGCCACCTCGGTGTATTATCTTACTTAGCAAGCAGCTCACCATGAACAAAATTGATTTCTAAAAAGTGAAGATAAACAACGCTGATTTTTTTTTTTTTTTTTTTGGTGGCATCTCAAATCTCAAAATTAGGTTTTTAACTTGCATAAAACTCAAGGCGGCTGTGCTTCAGATAAGCTTATCACACAGTTTCTGTTATGGAACATTTTAAAACTGTAAAGGACCGCAACAGAAGAGGTATCAAAGCAGATGTTTGTATCTTCAGTTCCATAAAGAGTTCAAACTGCAGCAGTTGCACCCATGAGAGAGGGTGCCAACGCAACCGCGGGGCAGAACAGCGACCACTGTCAGTCCTGCTCCCTGTCCCATGCAAAGCCACAGCTTCCCAAAGGGGACTGATGTTTTGCTAACCTCAGAAGGGAAGAAATCAGTGCTTACCAGCTTCGGGGGCAGCTGGGGTTTGGTCATTTTTTCCATCTATATATCTATTTCTATTTTTATGTGTGTGTGAGGGAGGTCTGAGAAGTAGATTCTGGCGGTGAGAATACTTCTGCGGGCCACTGGGCTTGTGAATGAGAAAACCAGCACAAAATATAACCGGCTGTGCAACAAGCCGTCAAATGAGTTGCAGCAATGAAAGAAATGTTGAGAAAAATGAGTCAAGTGTTATGCTTCTGAACACCAGCAAAATACCATACTTTTTTCCCTTTATGGGGTGGTTTTCATTATTTACCTATGAAAATTATTTTGTAATGTGTGAATTAAACAACATTTTTTTGTTTAATCTAGACGTGGTTTGAATAGCCATCCTGGTTTAATTCCAACTTGCACAGGAAACCAACAATGTAAAATACCAAGGACAGGTGTTTTGCATGTCGTTTTACTTTGCTTGCTCAATTTATGGAGACACATTATCTAAACTTCAAAATATAAGGCATCAAAGCAGAGGAATGGACTGAAGAATTGCACCGATCAGTTGCCGGCCTTCTGTTCCGCACAAGATTACTATGCCAGTAATTCCCTATTAAAAGCCCTGGCAAGCTATGTACAGTTTCTTGCACTAAATCCTGTTTCAAAAATCCTAAACCACAAAGTCTAGCTTGGTCAGACTCACTCAAACTAAATACTATGGATATAATTTCTGAAAGCTACCCGCTATTAGCATTGGGCTAGGCTGCTCTTTACTTTCATTCTGTTCTTTTCAAGCCCATCTGCCTTGGCTTTGAATATAAAATTTCGGCTGAGGAACAGTTCTTCTCTCAAGTTGCAAATAATTAAAGTCAAGGACACTGTGATAAAACCAACAAGCAGTAATTATACTGATTAGAAAAAAAGCTGTTTGAATATGGTTTTATATTACTTTAAAATAGCCACTAATTCCCTAAGAACAAAGCTTTAGTTAGGGTAATAAAATTATATCTATTAAACAGAAAATAAAATCATAGACGCATAGAATCATTTAGGTTGGAAAAGACCCTTAAGATCATTAAGTCCAACCATAAACCTAGCACTGCCAAGTCCACCATTAAATCATGTCCCTAAGCACCACATCCACATGTCTTTTAAATACCTCCAGGGATGGTGACTCAACCACTTCCCTCGGCAGCCTGTTCCAATGCCTAACAACCCTTTCAGTAAAGAAATTTCTCCTAATATCCAATCTAAACCTCCCCTGCTGCAACTTGAGTCCATTTCCTCTCATCCTATCACTTGTTGCTTCAGAGAAGAGACCGACACCAACTGCACTACAACCGCCTTTCAGGTAGCTGTAGAGAGCGATAAGGTCTCCCCTCAGCCTCCTTTTCTCCAGGCTAAACAACCCCAGTTCCCTCAGCCACTCCTCATCAGACTTGTGCTCCAGGCCCCTCACCAGCTTCATTGCCCTTCTCTGGACATGCTCCAGCGCCTCAATGTCTTTCCTGGAGTGAGGGGCCCAAAACTGAACGCAGTACTCAAGGTGCGGCCTCACCACTGCTGAGTACAGGGCGACAATCACTTCCCGGCTCCTGCTGGCCACATGATTTCTGATACAAGCCAGGATGCCATTGGCCTTCTTGGCCACCTGGGCACACTACTAGCTCATATTTAGCCAACTGTCAACCAGCACCCCCAGGTCCTTTTCCTCCAGGCAGCCTTCCAGCCGCTCTTCCCCAAGCCTGTAGCGTTGCATGGGGTTATTGTGACTGAAGTGCAGGACCCAGCACTTGGCCTTGTTGAACCTCATGCAATTGACCTGGGACCACTGATCCAGCCTGTCCAGATCCCCCTGTAGAGCCTTCCTACCCTCGAGCAGATCAACCCTCCTGCCCAGCTTGGTGTCATCTGCAAAGTTACTGAGGGTGCACTCAATCCCCTCGTCCAGATCATTGATAAAGATATTAAAAGAGAACCGGCCCCAGTACTGAGCCCTGGGGAACACAACCTGTGACCTGCTGCCAACTGGATTTAACTCCATTCACCACCACTCTTTGGCCCTGGCCATCCATCCAGTTTTTTATCCAGCAAAGAGTACGCCCATCCAAGCCAGTTTCTCCAGGAGAATGCTATGGGAAATGGTGTCAAAGGCTTTACTAAAGTCTAGGTAGACAACATCCACAGCCTTTCCCTCATCCACTAAGCAGGTCACCTTGTCATAGAAGGAGATCAGGTTAGACAAGCAGGACCTGCCTTTCATAAACCCATGCTGACTGGGCCTTGTCATCTGGTTGTCCTGTACATGCTGTGTGATGGCACGCAGGATGATCTGCTCCATAACCTTCCCTGGCACCGAAGCCAGGGTGACAGGCCTGTAGCTCCCAGGATCTTCGTTCCGGCCCTTCTTGTAGATGAGCATCACATTTGCCAACCTCCAGTCAACTGGGACCTCCCCATTTAGCCAGGACTGCTGATAAATGATAGAAAGTGGATCGATGAGCTCTTCTGCCAGCTCCCTCAGTACCCTTGGGTGGATCCATCCGGTGTGTGTCTAAGTGGTGTAGCAGGTCACTAACCAATTCCCCTTGGATTATGGGGGCTTCACTCTGCTTCTCATCCCTGTTTTCCAGTGCAGGGGGCTGGGTACCCTGAGAACAACTGGTCTTACTATTAAAGACTGAAGCAAAGAAGGCATTAAGTACCTCAGCCTTTTCCTCATCCTTTGTCACTGTTTCCCCCTGCATCCAATAAAGGATGGAGATTCTCCTTAGCCCTCCTTTTGTTGCTAATGTATTTCTAGAAACATTTTTTATTGTCTTTTATGGCAGTAGCCATAGTGTTTTATATGCGTAATAATGTAATCTACACAGTTATTTCCACTCCTTATTTACTCAAGGGCCAGCACCTTACAAGGAATGGCAATGAATATATGAATTAAGCAGCAGAAGAGTCTAAGCTTCCCATATTTTCCAGTGGAGCATTTCATGGTAATCTGTCTCATGCTGCTACACTGCATGGACATGGGATCAGAGAGCGCAGCCAAAGCGATCTAAGCCATCACCCAACCACAGCAGAGTTTTTCCTTGCAATATGCTTTTACTCCGTGCCACTCACCACGTGACAAACCGCTTCTTTTGGAGAAGAGCAGAACTTGGCACAGGGGGATGTGGTGGATTCACCCCCCCCTTTTTTTTTTAATTTAATTAAAAACACCCAAAGAAATAAATACAAAAAGTGAAGAGAGAAGACACACATACTGACATTACTGTGCACTGCACAGCTACCAAGTGCTTTTTATTCTGATGGTTTAATCTTCAGGCAAAATATGCTATCAGCCATCTCCCATGCTGGCAGTGACCTGTGGCCCTCCACATCAGGGTGTGAGCAGGTATATGGGGTATAACCTCCTTGTTCCACAGGAAAGTTTCTTTACAATTTTTTCCTTCCCCATATCGCAGCATTCCTATACCCAACTGTGATAATACTTCATCAGCTGAGCTGCTGAAATATTTCCAACTTGGTATTCAACATAGCCAAACTAGTGTTCTGACTACACTGAGCAAGCAAACCCAGCCCACTGCCTGCTCCTACAGGACCTCTCATGAGGATTTGGCAAAAACAGGCATTCCCTGAAGTTTTGAAGCACCTCCCATTTTGTTTTTAAACAGCTTGATTAAAGATCACAGGAAATGACAGCATCAGCCTGGTTCCTAGGTTAGTCTGTGTATTGAACAGCCCCTTAAGGAGCTGTCAGGAATTGAACAATTTTGTGTACTAAGCTTCATTTTTCCTTCCTTCCTTCCTTCAGGCAAAAACAAAATAACGTGATATTCTTCATGAAGTTGTACCATCACAATGATTCAAATAAAATGAGTGAGTAAATAGATGCCTGGGTGTGTAGAATGTTCCATCTGGTGAGTCAAAAAACTTTGAAGATACTTTAAAGAAAAGGGAATCACAGTATTTAATATGCTAACACAACTCCACTGACATGCAAAGAAAGGCAGGGGCGAGCAGGAGAGGAGGCGCCCATCTAACTTTCCTCCTCCACTAAGGAATGAAATACTTAATACAAATCATTTGCTTTCACAAGTATATCTGCAAGTAACATAATGCATGACCTTCCCATGGTGTTCACAAGTAAATTTATAAATATCATATTAAGGCTGCACACTCAGTATCTGCCAGTCATCCCATGACTGCCAAGCAGATGAGAATAGGTGCATTAGTCCAGTGTTTGAAAATACAAATGAGGTAAGAGGGAAAAAGAATTCGGGTTTCTAACTTCAAATTGTGGTACCCCCAAATCCTACTTTCTAACACTATCAACAATCAACTCCTCAGACAACATTCTTGCTCTCCAAAACAATTCTTAAAAATTCCCTCTAAAATCCATCTTCAACACACCATATCTCAAGCTTTGTTTTGTTAAATCCACCCCCTTTGTAAGTACAGTTCTCTAGTAGTTTCCTTTTTCAGCAGCAGAGAGCAGCCGTTTAAAAAAACAGAAAACAGAATAGAGTTAATGAATGAAAGCTGTGCTATACACCAGCCTGCTGATTTAGTATCTTTAACAAATCCAGCTGATCTCACGGCAAAGATTTATACTCTGCTATTCTTCACTTTTTCTCACTCTCCATACACACACCCACACACCCAGATACACACACACGGATATTTGCAAAATACTGTGAAGAATAGGAGATCTGCTGGATTGTTTACTGCTCTCTCTCTGTGCTCTCTCCTCCCTTCTTTATTAACCAGGGAAGACTCAGAATAAAACACTGTAAAAGTTACAGGGAAGGCAGGCTGTATGCCCTATTTTTGCAGGTACAAGTGGCCATGACAAGCCTGTAAACACAGTCCTGTAGGATTGAAAAATCATGGTTTGATTAAAATTTCATACTCTTAAAATGGAAAAAAAAAAATATTGTGCAGTATTTATAAAGTGAAAAAACTACTGAAATTACATGTGGCAATACAAATACCGTTTTACCCTAAGCAATGACTATTTCATTAATAGGAATTTTCATGTTATTTTTAAATCCTTGAAGGGCTATCAACATTAAGGCTGCAGTTCACTTCCCTTGAACAATGACACACACACAGCTTGCTTTCCCAGTTCTTATGCAATTTTGTTAAATTTGATTTTGAAACACAGCAGGGACATTTTTAATGGGGAAAAGAACTGATTTCACAAAAGGAAAATTTGGAAATAACAACTTCATCCTCGAGAAACCCACTGAGCCCAGAAACAAGTCGGCAATTTCTTCTAATATACATAGCTCACACGGCACAAGAATATGAAACTGTGATTAACCTTTTAGTTACAAAACAAAGCACAGTAATTTATGTAAACGTAAGGAAAGTTGAAAAGTCAATTACCTCCTCTGTTCATGAAGATTCAACTTGCACTGAGACTAAACGGATTTTTTGCGAAGACCACAAATGATAAGATACCAGGTATCTTGCGGCTCGCATACATTTTGTGGTTTAGATAACTGATAAATTGGTGGCAAATCTCTAGAACTGCAGCTCTGGAGGAAAAAAAATGCTGTTTGTCTTAAAAGCTTTTTAAAACAAACTTTCAAACAGCAGAGCACACTACCTTTAATTTCTAGAAGCCGCTTCAGACACATTCAAATAGATTACAAAATTTCCTGAATAAAAAACCCAAAATTTTTAATCCTCTATCAGTCAGACAGCAAATTTGCATCACAATAACCACAAAAAAAGGAATTATTTACATTATGGTGCTCTAAACTTTATTTTCAATAAAATATTTCACTAATACATATCAAAAAGTCATATAGTTATCACCAGAGGCTACCAGGAAATCAATTTATAGTTCTATTAGAGAAACTGTTTCAGTACTCAACTTTCACCACGATTTTATTAAAAAGGTTGTGACTACAGTAAATTTACTTATTTCTTTTGTTATTTTGCGTTAGAGGCAGCCATGGTATTTATCACTGTGCAATCAGTTCTGAGAACATCTGTAGCTATTTGTGTCTTAGCAACAACAGTTGCTAGAGTAACCTACTAAAAAAAATTAAAGAAAGAATAAAGTACTGGATATTTGAGATTTTTTACTGGGGAAAAAAAACAGTTTAAATGATGGTGTTCAACACTCAGCTGCTCAGTAAGAGCCACTGCTTTTAATTAAGCATATTTATTACACCATTTGCTTTACACAGCATCAGTCCTGCTGGCAGAGGCAGATGGGAGCACAGAAACACCCTACTGGGTCAGACAAATGGTCCGTCTAGCCCAGCCCGGCCCAGCACGCTGTCTCCAACAGCAGCAACAGCAGACGCCACTGGCAGGGAGGGTGGGAGCCTGGCCACCCTCCACCACCCCCTGCACTCCCCTCCAGCAGCCACAAGCATGGGACCACAGAGGGGACATCCCTGCCTCGTCCTCCAGCATCCACCAACAGACCTATTTCCCACGAATTTGTCCTGTCCCTCTCTGAACCAGCAGCTGTCAGCAGCTCCCACGGCCGCCCAGCACAGCTCACGACCTGCTGCATAAAGAACTTCTCAGCTGTTTTACAGCAACTAGCTTCCGAGTGCCTTCAGTCCTAGTATGGCAGGATTGGGCGAGCAGCTCTGCTTTCAGCACGTCCCCTGCCTTCAGGATTTTGTACACCTTGCTTACATGCTCTCTCCAAATCAGAGTCCCAGCCTCCAGCTTCTCTTCGCAAGGCATCTGCTCCATCCCCTACGATCACTGTTCTGCCCGTCTCTGCTCCCTCTTGAGATGCAGTGACCAGAGCTGCACATAGTATACGAGATGTGGCTGCAACCACAGCTTTACTACAAAGTGGTAAAATGATGTCTCTGTCTGTTGTTTTCAACGCCCCTCCTAATGACAGCCAACATCATTGGCATTTTGTTTGGCTGCCGTTTACACTGAGTAATCATTTCAATGAACCATCGCTGTGCTCAGGTTCTCTCCTCCTGGAGTCGTAACTGCCTGTTCTGAGTTCAGCCTCATGTAATATGGTTTAGATTGCTTTTCCCCAGATGAATTACCCTTAAGTTAGGGAAAGCAGTCTAAACCACATTTATGGTAATTACCTTAAGTTCTTCTAAATTCATCTACGCTGAAGCTCCTCTGCCACCTTTTCGATTGCTCGGTTTGGTGGTATCGTTCTGCCTTTGGTGTGGCTTTTTATGTCTCAAAAGTTCAGTAACATCAGTAAACTTGGAGATTTCACTGGTCATTCATCTCTCTGGATCACTCGTGAAAATGCTGGACAAAACCAGCCTAAGCAACACCATTAAGGGTACCTCAGTGCTGTCTCTTCGCCAGCCTTTGAAGTGACCACTAAGCCCTGTCCTCTGCTACCTGGGCTCGCTAATGGAGTTAGAGGGCTTTTAACTAGGTTTGTCAGGGAAGACCCACCAAGTAGAGAACAGTACACATAAGACAGGGTGACAAAAATGCTCAGACAAACCAGCTCTGCTACAGGATGATGGACCGAACTCTTGTACAGTCAGGATCAGAAGGGTAGCCAAAAAAGTGGAATATTGTGGTGGATGTCCACTACAGATCCTCTGTCAAGAAGTGAATGAAGGCATCTTTAAACAGCTGAAGAAACCTAGTGATCACAGACCACAGTTTGCAAGAGGGACTTCAACCACTCCAGTATCTGCTGTGAGAGCAACACAGTGGGGCAAACAAAAGTCAGGTTTCTTAATGCATCAAAGATAATTTTTTTATGTGGTGATGTGACATGGTAAGAGTTCAAGATCCCAGGAGAAGTGAAGATGACAAGTAACGAAATAAACAGCCAGATAACAGTTTGTTCAGGAGACTAATCTGACAGGTACAGTACTACAGGAGGGCCTGAAGGAGCAATGCAGCCCAGGAGAGATGGCTGATCCTCAAGGACAGCTTCCCCCAAGCGCAAGAAGTTAATCCCAACACACAGGAAAATGAGCAGATGCAGAAGAACAGTTTGGCTGGACAGTGAACTTCTGACTAAGCTCAAAAAGGAAGCATATCGGAGGTCAAGCAAAGACCAGATCCATGTGAGGACTGAACTGCTGAAGCATGCAGAGATCAGAAGCTTTGCTGGCTCAAATCTAGTAGGGGGTGCAAAGGGCAACAAGAAGGGCTTCTCGGGCTTCTGTGAGCACACTGGCAGCAAAAGACCAAGAAAACCATTGGTTGTATGCTAAGCAGGGCAGGCAATCAACTGACCAAGGACATAGGAAAGGCTGAGGTATATTCAATGTCTTCCTTGCTTCAGGCTTTACCGTCAAGGTCTGCTCTCAGGCCTCCCAAGTCCTTGTGCCTCATGGCAGAGCTTGGAGGAAGAAAGTGCCACCTGCCAGGGCCCCCAGCAAATATTCCCCCTCCTAGGGTTTTGGTTACCTGGGCTCAGGGCCAAGACAGTACAGCTGGTGACCTTGCAGACAGCTTTTCCAGAAAGTTCTACTGGAGGCTTCAGCAAAGGTCTCCACTCCCTGCCTTGGGAGCTGCTTTTAAGCTGCGGCTCTCACCTTTGGCACCTGCCTGAGCCACAGACTTGACTTCCCAGCATGACCGCAAAGCTGCTTCACTGTGGATCCATCTGCCAACCCAGGCTCTTGCCCTAACCCAGCTACCTGCCATCACCCAGCTTGCTCTGCTCACCCGGTAGATCCTGAGGGACTGTACCCTTACTGGTGAGGCCACTGCTGCTGCCTGCCTTGCTACCACACTTAGCGTCCCTTCCCTTAGGGACTAACGTGTCCCTGCTGCTCCCAGACACTAATGGTGGTATAGAAAGATGAAGTTAGAGATCACCTTAAGAAAAGTGGACATACACAACACCGTAAGAGCAAATAGGATGAAGAAGGAGCTACTTTCTACCATTTTTGAAAGGTCCTATCGATCTGGGAGGTGACAGATGACTGCAAAAGGGCAAATGTCACCTTCAAGACAGGCAATAAAGGAAATACACTGAGGGGGAGACAGGCAAATCTGACTGGCCTGTCTCAGGGGACTGTGGAGCAAATCCACACAGAGACCATCTGCACACACATGAAAGACAAGAAAGCGATTGGGAACAAGAAGCATGGATCCACCAAAGGCAAATGGTGTGTGGCCAACCTGACTGCCCTTTCTGATGAAATTATTTGCTCTGTGGAATAAGAGAGCTATAAATATTCTGTGTCTTGTTTTAGTAACACAGCATCCTTGCAGCCACACTGGGCAGGTATAAACTACGGACAGACTACAGGGTGGATGAAAAACTGTCTGGACTGCCAAGTTCAAAGGAGTGTGATTACAGGTCTACAATCTAGCAGCTGGTAACAAAAAGCTACCTACAAAAGCTGATAGTGGACACAATATTAAAATCTTCATCATGATCAGTGCAACAGTACAGAACAGCCCTTAAAAAAAAAAAATAATCTGTGGATAAGAGCAAACTGGAGGGGTGCAGTCCAAAAGTCTGAAAAGCAGAACTGCAATTCAGATGACTGTGACATGCTAGAAGAATGGGCTGGCAGGAACCTCATGAAGTTCAACAAGGGCAAGTGCTATATGCTGCCCTAGGGATGGAGCAACCCCATACAAGAGGACAGGCTGGGGACAAACTGGCTGGTCACAGTTCTGCAGGAAAGAAACTGGAGGTCCTGGTAGAAAAGAAGTTCAGCATGAGTCAGCTGTAAGTCCTGGCAGCAATGAAGGCTCGTCTCAAGCTAGGCTAAAAAGGTATCATAAAAAAGACACAGCCAGAGTTATCTCAAGCACCTAGAGAAACAGGTAACGGTCATAAATTGCAACAAGGGAAATGCCAGTCAACATGAGGAAAAATTTATTCACTGTGTGAGTGGTTTGCACTGGAAGAGTGACCCACAGGGGTGGGGAAATGGCCACCCTTGCACATTTTCAAGACTCCAGTGGACAAGACCCTGAACAACCTACCTTCTGTGAGCAGACTGAAGGAGGCCACCTCATGAGGTCCCCTACAGTCCAAATTCATGCTTTCACCAGCTTTCCATTGATAGAGAACCACTCCTCCAAGCCTGGGGAAACTTAGCTTCTTTAATGCAACTTTGTAAAATGTTTTCTGAACATTTGTTACACCTGTTGCTTCCCCTCTACTCATGCACTTGCACAGCTCCAGTACATTAACAAGGTGGAATTTCCCTTTGCGGAAACCATGCTGACTCTTTTCCAATGGAGTGTGTTTTCCCGTAAGCAGTGATTTTGTCATTTATCATCTTACTGCTGGTGGAAGTCAGTCACCTATATGGTGTTCCCAGGATGTCCTCTAGAGCCCATCTTTAGCAGTAACAATAAAAACAAGAAATTCACTGAGCTTCTCTGTTATGCCTTACCATCCCCCAGATGCCTGTTCCATCACCCTTGGTCACCGAGCGGTCCCACACAGTCACTACCTGGATCCCTGCTCTTGATGGATTTAGAGAATGTTTTACTACTGGTTTGAGCCTCCAGTGCAAGGTGCTCTTCCAACTTTCTTTTCACCCTTTTTAATCCTCCTTTTACATTTTACCTGCTATGCTATGCTACAGATTTCCCTGTTCTCACCCACCATGCTTTCCATTTTTTAAATGCTCATCTTTTCCCCATGATGGCTTTTTAGCTTTCCCATTGACCCATGCAGGGATTTTTAGGGGGAGACCAATTTGTTCACTTTCAAATGGTACATCTTGGCTTCCGACAACAGTGTTTTTTAAACAGACTCCAAGCTCCCTGTAGGCTGCTCACTTTTTGGGCAGATCTTTTTATGGTTTGTGGGGATTTTAAAAATACTTGATTCATTTTTAGGCATTTCCATTTCTTGAAATTGAATATCCATGTGCTGGATTTATTTTGTCTGCCGTCCCCGTCTACTCAATTATATCTACTTGTACTGTGGTTGCTATAAGGCACCCCACTTCTAGCTTAAAGTAGGTCCTGTGCACCACAACACTCGAAAAAGCGGCTTCTTTTGTCAGTTTAAACTTGGTTGCTGTAGGAGGCAGTCATTTATTGAGTTAGAAGAATGTTCTCTCTACCTCGCCTTCTGATGAGGCACAGACCTAATCTCTGTCCAGCTAGTTGAAATCTCCCACTATAACTCCCCCAAATCTGCAGCTTCTCTGATCTCACTTAATAACTCCTGATCACTATCACTGCCCTGATGCAGGGATTGCCAGTATAATCCTAGTAGTACATTTAAGGTCTGGGATTTCTACCCATACAGACCCAATAGTGCTTCTCTTTTCCTGTATTTGTAATGCTGCTACACTTTATAAAACCGCTTTATGCACAGTGCCCATCTCCCACTATATACCCTACCCCACCATTTCTGTACAGCCGGTACCCTGGCATTACCACATCCCAGTGAAAGCCTCCTTCCAACGTATCTCAAGAGATGCTTGTTGCAGCACAGACAGCATAACTGTGGGGTTAGCTCTCTATAAATACCATCAGAAACATCCCTAATCACACAGAATAATTTATATGATTACAGTATCCACAACTAGTTAATACTATTGTATCACAAGTCACCCAAAACAAGAACAAGCACATTCCCTTTGGAATTCAACAAACCCAAAACTTACAATTGTTTCAATTGTAGTCAAAAGTACTATCAGCACATATCAAACAAATGCAGACTTAGATGGTAAAAGATTCGCTTCTTGCTACAGCTCACTGGCAATACCCTTTTCCCTCTCCGCTCTTGGCAGGTCAGTCAAGTTTCAAATAAGAATTAACATTTCACAAAAGGAAGCATCATCTCCTCTGCTAGGTACAATTTTGGCAAAGAAATGCCTGATGACTTTTTTTCCAAATCTACCCTGAAGGTCTCATTTTTCCCAATTTCTCTTTTTCCTTCATTTTAGTTCAGGTCCTCTTCAGTATTAATCATAATTAATATGTGCTACCAGTGACGAACTCATATGCAACCTAAGAATCTCTGAGCTGATTCTGAGCATGTCATGCATTATTTTTTAAAAAAAGAGAAGGGGCTGTTATTTTATTTACTGCAAGTGCTTCCAGTTTACCTATGCTCCAGACTAGGACAATCACTAAAAAAGCTGTATTCAAATGCACAAAAACAGTACAAAGTTTCCACACAATCCTCACATGACACTGCAGCCAGGACAACAAAACTTCCACAGTGAAAAACAGATTCATATTTCTTTTCTCTTCCCTGTTGTCCTTCCATCTATTCCCATTTCCTTTTCTCTCTTTCATGTCATTATTTATTTATCTAACTGCCAATCTAGTCATTACATAACTTTTAATATTTAGCCCATACAAAATATTTTCAGTTCAAGAGTACTCAAATATATTAACTTCTAAAAGCAATGACTCATTCCAATCAACAACTCTCTTCTCCAGAAAACAAAAATATACTTTCAGACAACAGAACTGTGGTGACATAGGCTTTCAGTCTTTGGACCTGTCCTACATGAAACTTTTTCTTTACTACAGAAAAAGATAGCTTTTGCTCCCTGCATTCTTCCAAGTCTTGTAAATGTAGAAAAGCAGTGCATTCAGTAACCCAACATGGATTACTAATCACTATTGCAATTAGTGAGCCTCTGGGTTCATTCACAAGCAACAACACCACAGGGTCACTAAAACGCACCTTCAACTTCTGCTACATACACAGAAAAATTATTTGAAGGCCCTGCAGGAGTAAAAAGACACATACCAAAGATATGGACAAAGGAGACACTGTGGGAAAAGTCTGACATTTCAGTAAGATAAGAAGCCTTATTTGAGATTGTTCTTGATCCACAGGGGTCTCAGTCAAATTATTTTACCAGCTTCAGCCAAATGGCAAACGACACATATTACAGAGCAACAAAACAGTCAACAGGGGTTGACGGAGAGCCATCAAGGGTTTTGGTTTTTTTTTTTTTTAAACGTTACAGCTTTTAAGGAGAAAAAAAAAGAGGTGAGATACAGAAAAGCATGAGACTTCAGGGGTCACACAACTGTGGTCACAAGAACAGACTCAAACTTTGTGTCTACACCTGTCTAGAGTGTGTATGTGTTCTTCTCTGGTCAATACTTAAAAAACAAACATAACAGCAAAAAACCCAAACAAAACAAAAACAACAAAAAAAAGAGAATTAATTACACTGCTTCAGGCATCATGTAAACCAGGTCCTCTAACCTGCTATGTGCAAGTGTTGCTTGTTTCCAGGAGGAAACAAACAAGATCATGAACATATCTTCATTGCTATAAGTACATTTTCTTCAGACCTTGTCACTGAGAATTAATCCCTAACCAGACAACAAATAAATCCTAGCAAAAATAGTGCTGTTATGAAGTTTCTGATGATTGCACAAAATCTAGAATGCAAAATGAATGCAGGCAGCTGAATGACCAGGTCGTTGTTTACTAAGATAAAACAGTTGTAATTAGTTGCGGCAAGTCATAATATTGTGCATTTTATTTTTAGCTGACACCAGTTGCAAAGTGAATCACATTATGCAAACTACTACAGTTGCAATCAAAGACTGTTTAACCCTACACTTTGTTAAGTTACAATCGGTTTTATTTGACAACTGGGACAGTCAAGGAACGCAGGCACAACTCATTTTCGCAGCTTTTGGGGCCCTGCGAGCTCTGTCACCTGTGACCACATGCCCACCCCGAGGAAACCAGGCGCCTCAGGCGAGCGACTACCAGGACTGAAGTTTCGGCAGAACCAACAGCGTGACACACGCCTCCAGGCTACACGAGAGCCAAGGAATCTTCTTGCTTGCCATATGTTACAGGAACATTTGAGAAATAACAGTCCGCGGTATTTTCTGCTGCCTTTTAGCTCCAAAATCTGTCAGCATCAAGAAATTCCCCAGAGGGCTGTCTTTGACTTAGTCCTATTCCAGCTGATGGAGACCGCCAAAAACTCTCTTAACTGGGCCACTTTTCACTTCCCTCATTGGAAAAAGAAGCTGCATGACACACACTGGATTCTGGTAGTTCAGCAAGAACTAACACTTTCAGTAAAGACCAATTATGTATGGTTTTTTAACAGCATCCACAAAAAAGGTCATTTGATTCTGAGATTAGAGGAACTTACTCAATAACTTGATGCTGTTTTTTCTTCAGCATAAAGTTAAATTCTTTAGGTCCTGGAAAGCTACTCACAGTTTAATAATTCAGAGAATTGTCAAACTACTTTTGCTACCTTATTTTAAACTGCTGAGACTGGTGGTATCATTGACTCACAGGGACTTTTTGGCTTTCTTCAGGTCAGGAGAGAGTATTTTGTAACCCTTTTTTTTTTTTTTTTTTTTTTAAGCCAGAAGAATTAATTTTTCCTCATATCCAGAAAGGTCAATGTAGCAGCAGGCTTGGCATGAGAGCTCAGGACTAGATAAAGAATAAAAATGACACAGTAGAAAAAGAAGAATTAAACCTTGTGTGTCTTTATACCAGCCAAGCTAATGAAGAAAAAAAAGTAGTCCCCGTTATCTTTTGAGTCCCTTCATCTTCTAAAAAGGCCAGCTCCCTTCCACATACCCCAAAAGTTCTGGATGGACAATAAATGGGGATTTAAAGTACACAGAATAATCAAGGCAACGCCTTCTGAAATTCCAAGAGCTATTAAAAAGGTATTGAACAAAACATCAGACGTGTTGCAAATGGGACCAGACTTCTATGTTAAACTTCAAAGCCTTGAACCAAAGGAGTTGTTTTCTGCAACAATATTTTCCCCAACAGGTATACAAGAACAACTATGCCTTTACCAAAAAAAGCAGCATGGGGAAATTTTGATAGGAAACCAGTGATCGAGCCTACTTGAGAATACTTCCATGTGGTTTTGAAAACAGCTGCCACTTTCTTTTCTGAAGAATAATTAATCACCTACTTTTTTAAATGATCCTGGTCCTGAATATGCATTTTTCTACCCTGATCATCTTAAATCAATCGTATTTAAGGAAGAATTTCTTAAGCCCTCTCAAAATGAATAGGGAAAAAAAATTGTCAAAGAAAAGACATTGGTATGAGACTGATTCGTAAAATGTTCAAAATGGAATTACATATGATAGTAAGGTATTTATAGAATTATGAACCATCACCCAGGGTTTAAAGCTGCCGTACACTTCATGTTACGTGCCAGTTGGTGACTCTCAGAGAAACAGCACTGTCAGTATTCAAACACAAACAATGCAAATTTCAAGACTCAGAAGGAAGCTCTTGGGATATGAGAATAGCTCTGTAGATGTGTTTCAACTCAGGAGAGACCCATATTCTGCAAACCAAAGAACTGTCCAATCACCTCTGAAATTAGACTAGCCATACCTTTAACCCCAAAAGTTTATTTAAGAGATGGAAAAAGTTCCCAATCAGCTTCATCACAACACTAAATTATTTTCCTAAATACAAAGCTTGTTTTCTAGTTATATTGCCCAGTTACAGGACTGATTGGTGAGAACATGCAAAACACAAGACAGCAGTGACTGGTGTGGCATGGATCAAAATGACACTATCCACTGAAGAGTCTGCTATGACATGCTGTGTCTTCTGCCCACAGCACTCTCCTAAAACATCAGGTTTGGGTAATGTGTTAGGAGGAGATCTGAACCCTTACAGCATCACCTTCACTGAAGCTCTAGAGGTGGCTGCAAGAAGGAAGAAAGGATTTGAAGTTACTCCCTCAGGTACTGGAGAACCTCCAGTCATAGCATTTGCATGAACTATCCTTGAATCACTGCTAGAGAGGGGCCACCAGAGACAACACTGCTGAAGAGATGCTTGGTTTGCTGCCCTTTAACCAATTAAAGGAAGAACTTCCAGACAAATTAGGATGAAAGAAAGAGAATAAATTAAGGATAAGACAAAGCAAGAAAAAGCTGAAAAAGACCTTCCTCAGCTTGCAACTAACCGGTGTGTGCCACTGGTCACTGTTTAGGTGACAAAAACACTCAGGAGCTGCTGCAAAAGACCATGTTTGGAGGTGGGCTGTCTGTAGACACTGCTCAGTGCGAGCTCATACATAAAATACCAGTTTTTAAATCCTGACATTATTCCATTTAAGGCCTCAAAAGTTTCCTGTACATCTCCGTCCTCACAGACCCTTTTCCGATCACAGGGTTTTGCAGACCCAGTACATGTTTTAACAAACATCCATTGCCTAGGAGCGCCTTTCGGGGGGGTGGGGGAGGGAAGCACGGACTTGCAGGGAGGGGAAAAAAAAAATCCTACTTCTGATAACTAAGAATACAGGCACTGAGTTACTCATGTCCACAATGATGTATTATCTGCTTCAAGCCTTGAATCTTTATGCATAACGCGACTTGCACACGGGAACACACTACTTGCTAAGCTTTTCATTAAATTAAAATATTTCAGTATATTTTATCCAATTTCATGTTTAGTCATATATAACTACCCTTTGGTACACAAAAGTTAGGAAGTCATACATTAATCTGCTGTAGAGGTACTCCAACCCATTAACACAAACCACGGAAACCCGTTTAATAAAGTATACTCTTAACATATTCAATTCAAAACTCATTCAACATCTGGATATTTACAGTGCAAAGTTTTGAGAAGCTATAAACCCTTCTGAAGTCACCAATTACTCAGGAATTACTACAACTATTGCATGCATCTCTGATGGGCAAATGACAGTTTTCCAATCAAATTTGTCACACAACCCAACAATACACAGTTACCAAGGTGCCATAACTGCTGCTGAGGTTGCATGGAAGAGCTTAGAGAGAGGCGAAAGCTGCAGAAAGGCACTGTACAGTAATTCTTCTAACGGCTTGTAAACTGCGAGACCTTAACCTCAGCTACCTTTTAGACACAGAGCAGTGAGAATGTACCTGTGTATCACTGTCTGCGTGGCAAAAACCGGACTGCAGAACTGCACAAGTAAGAAGTATCACATTATGAGGCAATAAGAAAAACCCAAAATATGATAGGTACAGTGTGATAGGTCAGTAGTTTTGCAGGCTGAGGAAGCTACTATCTTCATCCATTTTTAAAAGTAGCTTATTCTGAAAACAGCAACTTGAGGCATGTGAATTGCCATGATTCTCAACATAACCTATCTTGTTCAGTATCATCAATTTAAGTTAATCCGCAACAGACCAAATTGAAGGAAACCAAGCAATAGAGGCAGAAAATGATAACTGTAAAAATCTTATCTTAATTAGCATGGTTGACTTTTAATTACCAGTTGGAAGTTACTACACTAAAGATTAAGTGGATTGCAGAAGTAGAGCCAGCTCCATACCGAAGCAAAGACCACCAAGACTTTTTTGTACAATGCTCCATCTGAATTACTACAGCTATGTTGTGACGAGGACTAGCTCTAGTCTGGAAACTATCTGGAAACTATTTAGCCACACCATGCAGTGCAGAAACCAAACTAATAAGGCATGCTGTGCTGGAGCTGGCTCCACATAAAGCTTCAGCAACTCTGCACAGCATTCCCAGAACCAGGAATGTCCAGCAGAGCCAATCTGGATCCAGCACAGCTTGTGAAGCCCAACTGATCATGGCCCTGCCAAGCCCAAACACATCCTCTTGGACCTGTCTGCACAAGCTCCGCTGTGAGCGACTAAACCCATGGAACAACTACGTGCAGATACGTTTAACTGCCTCACTGCAAAGCCAACAAGGTTTGAGCAGGGCTGCCCTGAGCTAAGGCTATCTGCTGCTGCTGCTGGCCCTGTGACCAACCCACCAAGCCCCGGGCACGTCCCCGGGCGAGCTCTTTTTCCCGGTTACCTCGCACAAGCCACCCCTCAGGACCTAAGCTGACCTAAGGGAGTCAGTCAGCGTCCTGCTGCACCTTTCGGCAGCTTCCCAGCTCTTCCGAGCACCACCAGCAGCGGCTGAGGCACCTCGACTACGGGGAACACCCCGCGTGCTCCGGGGCGGCGAGCCCCGGGCTCTAGCCCGGCACCACCGCTCCCGCCCCGGCCGCGGCGCCCCTCGCTGCTTCCTCGGGCCCGCGCTCGGCGGCGGAGGAAGCACACGCTTCACACACGCGTCGTCCCTGCCTCCTCGCCCCCCGCGGCCGACGAAGCTCGGGCCCGCTGGGCCCCCGCCCGGCCCGAGGGGGAGGAGCGGCGCAGGGGGCTCCGGGGAGGGCGGGGGGGANCGGACATGGCAGCGGCCGCCCCGCGCCTCCTCTCCCCCGCCCGCCGCCCGGAAGCAGAGTGCGCCGCGACGGAAGTGACGCCGCCGACACGAAGGCGGCGGCGGCGGCGGCGGCGCCTGAGCCCGGTAGCCGGATGGCGGCGAAGCGGGACCGGCCGGGCTGAGCCGAGCCGAGAGCCGCCGCGGCAGTGCCGACCGCCTTGAAACGGGTAACCGGTCCCGCCAGTGCCGGGCGCCGCGAGAGAGCGGGTGAACGCGGCTTCGGCGGCCGCGGCTCGGCCGGGAGTCACCGCGACTGCCTCGCTTTTGGGTTTGGTTTTTGTTAGGCTGGTAGGGCCGTCCCTCCGGTTTGCTGTCTCATGGCTGTAGGTGTCGTGGTGCGGGTTACTTCCAGCAGTGGGTGAGGTCTCAGCCGGAGGGGCAGAGCCGCGGGAGTCTGCAGAAAACTCCCCGCGTGTGCCGGGCAGAGGCTCCGGGGGTTTTTGTCTGGCCGGGCGTTGGAGGGCTCTGGCAGATTCTCCAGAAGTTGTTTCCTCTCTGAAATTATTTCCCCTTCCCTTTTAGCAGGTCAAAACGTGCTGCGTCTGTAATGCCGGCGATCGCACCCCTCCAGGCTCAGGCCGTGCCGTAGTACCGAGGTGCCGTGGTTCAGCCCGGCAGGCAGCTGGCGCCACACAGCCCGCGGTGGGACGGGGGGGAGCGTGGGGAAGAAAGTAAAATTTCGTGGGTTGAGAAGGACGGTTTAATAGGGTAGAAAAGAAAGGGGGAAATAGTAATGATAAAAGAATTGGAATATACAAAACAAGTGATGCACAATGCAATTGCTCACCAGCCGCCAAACAATGCGCAGTTAGTTCCCAAGCGGCAGCTCCCCCCTGCCCCACTCCCCCCAGTTTAGATACTAGAAGTGACGTCACCTGAAATGGAATACCCCTCTGGCCACTTTGGGTCAGCTGTCCTGGCTGTGTCCCCTCCCAACTTGTGCAGCCTTCTCACTGGCTGGGTATGAGAAGCTGAAAAATCCTTGACTTGGTCTAAACACTACTTGGCAACAACTGAAAACAACCCTGTGTTATCCACATTCTTCCCATTCCAAATCCAAAACACAGCACTGTACCAGCTACTAGGAAGAAAGTGGTGAACTCTATCCCAGCCAAACCAGGACATAAGGCTTTTTCCCTTGAGTATAAATACAGAAAGATGAGAAGGTGGGAGAAGTTAAAGGGCAAAACACTTGGGGAACACACTTTACTTAAAAGAACTTTTGAGGATCCATTTTTTTGCAAAGTACAGCAGAGTAATGTAACATTGCAGTAAAACTGAGAAAGTCATTCCAGGAACAGAGGTAAAAGCTCAGACTGGTTTCTAGAAATGCATTGTTACTGACTTAATTACTGCAACATATCCTCCTGAAGTGTCCTTTGGGCTTTTTCCTCTACTTACCCTTTTCCTTAGTTGCACGTTTACATTTGTTCTTTGAGCCCACACTGGCCTTACAGCTGTTTTCTGTGGAGTAAAGCATGTTATTTACACACAGTAGGAAACCTAAACTGTAAATTCTGTTGCAAGCTTTCCGGGAATCCATAGAAGATCACACATTTACCAGATCTCCACATAAAATCCCTTTCCATTTCCTCTAAGAGTTGCCAGACTTCATCTGTTCATTGCTTTAGGGGCTGTGAAGCAAGAGAGCTCTGCTATCCCATCGGGTGGCAAGGGGAAAACAGGAAAGCTCCACCCCATCTGCCAGCTGCAAGAGCTTCTCAGCCAGAACATGCCATCTGGGGAGGGCAGCAATGCAGAGGCAGATTCCTCCAGCAAGCGGGATTTAGGCTTTTAAATTACAGAAATCACCCCCCCCTTGCTGTGTGCTGCAGCTCAGATGACTGCAGATTCAGGGCAAAGCTTTGAACATGGCTGAGGGACATAGGGAATTATCTCTCTGCTAAGAGGTGCCAGCAGGTGATCTTCATGGGTGGCCATTACTAGAGCAGAGTCAAGGACCAGAAGGGAAATGCATTCATGTTGTGATCAGATTCTTTCCTCTGCCTGGCACTAGGCCTGGAGTGCATGACTGGCCCTGGCAGATGGCATTAGAAAAAGGAATGTCTTAGTTCTTTTGCTTATTCACACAAGTAAGCATAAAAGCTGAAGGACCCATATCTCCACTGAATGTAGGCAAAGTCTGATACGGACATTGGTCCTATCTTTGGAAAGACTTGAGCTTATCTTTCACATTCTCTGGTGGGTGTAGGAAGGCTGCTGTCCTTGCATATGAATAACTGGTATCACAGGTCAGAGGACGCATTTTTTCTATCATCAACCAGACACTCCTACGTAGTTTAGGGAACAAAAAACTGTTGTGAAAACAAGTAAGTTCCCTTCCCTGCCCAATTTCCTGTGCTGGATTAAGCAATTTGGGTCAGAAAAGGAACCTCAAGTGTCTCGTGATTGGTAACAGAACTCAGCACCTCTGGAAAACTGCCCTGGGCCCCAACTGACTGCAGCCAGTCCTGAGTGAGGAGTCTCCAGGCTTGTGGGAGTGCGTGAATTACATGGCTGTCAAGTGTACTGTATCACTGTGCAGCACTGATTTGCTCAGAAAGTAACCATGACCTGACCTAATACTTCACTTGTGGTAGGATATCAAGAAGTAGTCAGCTTAATTTCTTCGTAGCAGAAATAGGAAGGCTGGGGGAAGGAATAACATACAGTTGCTTGCTACAACCCTAACTTAAATAAATAAGAACAAAGATACTGAAGTGTTTTAAGCTTTTTTCCTTCTTATCATAATGCCCATGCTGACAATAATCTGTTATCTGAAGCCTCCAAAGTGAGATTGGATTTCCACAGACACATGCAGTCAGCCAAAAATTACTAAATTGAGTGCAAGAGTCTGCTGGTTTGCCAGTTCTGCTATCATCCAAGAACCCAGGGCAGACAATAGTCCCCTTTGGACATAATGCCGATTTGGGGATGGGGGCTAAGGCACTGCCGATTTCTCTTCCTTTTCTTGCCCACTAGTCCGGTCACTTGACTTATTCAAGAGCTGGGAGCAAAGGCAAAAGTTTATAATAGCTACACCCAGACATCTGTTGAGTATGGACCCCAGCAGACCATGCGAGTAGGTAAGAAGGGATCAGAGGTGCAGATGTCTTCTTGGATGGCATTTGAGGAACTCCTTGGACTACATCCTTTCTAGCCACTCCAGAGCTCCTTCAGCTCAGACTCTTCACAGAACCATGCAAACTGCTTAGAAAAGTCATTTGATGATACTAGAAGCTCAGTCTGTTCTTCCAGGTCTTTTAGAAGTCTCTTACAGCTCTAATACTGGATTCTTCATGGGAGCTGGGCAGGTAAAGGACCAGGGACAGTGCTAGCTGGGCTGACACAATGGGTAATTTCACTGCACTTTGCCTCTAGCTGTGCACTGCAGAGACTCAATGACATTTTTTTCATGTAAAATCAGATTGTCTGAGCTGTTCTCAGCGACCATGAGAACATCAGCCCAGACAGAAGGTGCTTTTCTGCCAGATTGCTGCAGGTTCCAGTTCTGCCAGTTGCATGTGATAGAAAAAATGAGTGTCCATTCTTCTGTCTAATAGGAAAAAGGAACTGTAGTATCTTGGTCCTCTGTTGTGTCCCTCAGTGCCTCTTCTTGAGAAAAGATGGGTGACTAATTCACGCATCTCAATCTGCAATCAGAACAGGGCTGAACTAGATCCTAATGGCATCCTCTTGGTGAATGGTGCCCTCAATCACTGTGTCCATGGTTTGCCTGGAGCACTTGCGACTCCCTTTCATGCTTTTCAGGTTTTCTGAAAGATGCTTTTGGAACTTCTTGGTGAGGAAGCAGTAGATGATAGGGTCCAACACACAGTTCATACTCAAGAGGCACAAAGTCACCTGGTGAGCATCATTGAGTTGTTGGCGCAACTGACAGTTTTCCTTCTTCCACTGCTCCAGAACAGTCAGGGTCCAGGGCAGGTGCACTATGTGATGAGGTACAAAGCTTACAATGAACACAGCCAGCACTGTGCAAACCATCCAGAGTGCCCTTTGCTTGACATGAGCGCTCTTCCGTGGCTGCACTGATTTGGAGAACAGTGTTCTGATAATGACGATGTTCCAGCCTAGTATAAAAAGGAAAATGATATAGAAGAGGATGCAGATGATGACATGAATGGCAAGAACAGCTGAAACACTGCTAGAAGAGTTATAGCGCTCAAAGCACCGTGTGAAATTCTTGGAGTCAATCTCCTCCTGATTAGTATTATTGTCAAAAAGGTAATACAAAGAGCTGCCCACTATTATGATCCAGATAGCTGCTGATAAGTAGATACCCCTTCTCTGGGTGGTAAACTGAGCAGCTTTAATGGGATTAGTCACAGCTTGGTAACGGTTGTATGTGATGACCATCAGAAAGGCAACTGAAGAGTAGGTGTTAACAAAAAATAAACAGCCAGCCACATTACAGAGGAACTCTGGCATGATCCAGTCTCCATGGTGGTGATAGTAAACAATCCACATTGGCATCGTAACCAAGAAGAGCAGGTCAGCTACTGTCAGGTTCACCATGAATATCTTGATTTCATTGAGTTTTTTGGTTGGGTAAATATGGCTGAAAATCCAGAGCACATAGCAGTTGGCAACAAAGCCCAGAATGAAAATGATGCTGTAGAAAACAGTGAAGAGGTTGTAGCGAAACTCAGAGTCTATGTGGCATGAAATGTAGGAATCAGCACTACCTTCAGCAGCACCTTTACCCTTTTCAGACATCATGGTGCTGAGTGGGCACGTCTGAAGCAGAATTTCCTGCTGCAGCTTTTCTTCTTACCTAAAAATACAAAGCATAAAATGAGCTGATCAGTATGGTGCCATTGCTAAGCCAAAACCCACCTTTCATTTTCAGCTGTCTGTGACCACAGGAGTTCTGCTCCATGCCTTGGCTCCAGCCACAGACACCTGCCCTGTCCCCTTGGTCCTTTCTTTGATCCCATTTCCACACTATAGTAGCCTTTGTGTCTTCATCCAGTGTTGTTTGCTACAGTGCGGATATCAGATCACTAATCTCTAATCTCAAATGACTTTTATGCATTTAGATAAAATCATCTGTTACTCTGCTCCGTCTCATGTTTCTTAATCTTTTACTATAAGCAAACAGGTTTTCTGGGTCTCTTTTCCTCCCCCGTGGTTGCTAATGCTTTCTAACTTGCCTACATTTAAACCTAGAAATTCCAGAAGTGAAACAATATCTGGCAAAAATGTCTCCCTATTGCCATTTCCACTGTCACCCTCTACTTGTTGTTTTCTGACATGTTGCTGCTTACACTTGTAAAGATTGTACTTGTTTTCTTAGTTGCAGGCACTATAGGATCTCACATTCACTTCATAGGCTACCAGACCTCTCAATTTTTTTTACTCAGTGAACGATGTAAAAGATGAGTCACTAATCCTAAAGGGTAATGTTTTGTGATACATTGTTGACTTTAACTACAGTTTATCTGTCTTAAAATCCTGGCTGTTGTCTATTGTGCTATCATTTTGTATTCAAGTTGTCATCAAACCTATCTGGCTCCCCCTTTTTTTTCCCCCCCTACCATTTCTGCATCAAATGCAAGTGTCAGCAGCAGCAATTCTGTACTTTCCTGTGTCACTGGTGAGGCTGCTGACAAACACTGTCTCTAAAGAGGTGCCTTCAGGTTTTTAATATTACCAGTCCCTACCTCAGTATTTCTTCAAATCTTCCCTACAGTTTGGACATATCAAATTCCTGCATCATCAATACTGTATGTGTTCTTGTCTCAGATTTACGTGGATTCAATCTAATCCCTTGTATACTTTAACCTGCTGCTTTTACCATCCAAAGGACGTACGTGCCTGTTCTTGGCTCTAGCACCAACTCCCTGTCTGATGCTGGGCAGCCACTCGCCTCTCCCTGACACAGTCCTGCAGATTTGCTTGTTTTTCTCTCCCTCTTCCTTCTTGGGAAGATAACTGACTAATGCAGATAAAGCAGTTTGAGAGCCACCAGCAAGGACACTAGGTTGCTCACTAATAGTAAACTTGCTGTGTTTTTAACCTAATTTGCAGAACATGGTGGTTTTCCTTGAGAGCAAGTAAACTGTACCACCAGTCAGGAAGCCAAAAGTTCTTGTGCGAGTTATGATGGGAATGCCAGGTGCTGCACATTGTGATGTGCTTGCCTCAGTTCTGCCAGCCCCACAGACAAGCATTTTCCCCCAAAGACTGCTGCCTTCTGAGAAGGCACCCTCCTGCCTCAACACTTTCTGGATCTTCCTCAGCAGCAGCTAGTGACATAAACCCCCATCTCACCCTCTCTGGGTTGAGTCTCTCTTTGTGACCATGTGCTGTTGGTTCCTCATTCACACTTGCACATTTGCAATTTTCCTCTGCAAATGGGAAGTCAGCTCTAGCTCAAGAAAGCTCTTCCTTTCTTCAGAAAACTCTGCAAACTGCTCGGTACTTCTTTCCAGTTGTTAGGAGAGGAAGGCAATAGTCCTCTTCCCAAGCCTGTCCCTCCTCACCCCTCACAGGTTCCCTAAGGACACGACAACTACAGATAGCCACAACTTGTCCTTGGACCTTCACGGGCTGCTGCATGCTGGGCAGCACTGAGGTTTGAGTGTCTTTAAACTCAATCTTTCAGCCATGTTCCGTATGAATTAACAAGTAGCTGTGGCAGTACTAGTAGTTGGCCACGTGACATGTATCTGTCCTCTTTCACCTTGATCTCTGCCACTCTGCTGAGAACCCACTAATCTCTAAAGGGTAGTAGCTAATTCAGGTGGTGGTTGCCAGGAGGTAAGAATGGTCTGGGCCATGACATTTCAGGGTCTGGCCACAGAGGTCTGGCACATCCCTGAAGAGTAATGTGTCACTCCTTGCTGCCCTGCAGAGAGGTCCCGGAGCAGGCAGGGGCCCCTACTCTGTTCCCTGCTCTAACTTTGATTCATGCAGGACCCAAGGCAAGTCCTACTGGTCATCTCATGGATCTGCTTCCACACCCTCATCTATGTATGAAAAGTGGTAATTGTCACAGCATGGCCTTAAACAAACATCTGTGTCTAAGCCCAGCTCTCCCACCCACTGAGGGACCATCTCTGGTAAGGACATATGCCAGTTGGAAAGATTTGCATCTCTCAGCTTGGGAGGGTACCTAGCAGATGCAGACATTCAAGGAAGAGGTGAGGCTGTGCAGTGGCAAGAGAAACTAGTGGGGAGCTGTGTGTTTGATAACACTATTCGGACATTAGAATAAGAAAAAAAAAAAGTCCTAATTACCTAAGATCATTAGAGAACTTAATTTTTTTTCAAATCTGCATTGTAAACCCACTGTTCTGACTATCTGCCAACTGCAGCAAATAGTTCTGGTGCTTGGGGCTGGAATCTTTGCAATGAAAGGTGCTCTATCACTGTAGCACCAGACCTGAATATACCAAGAGTAGGGAAAAAAAAAAAGGTGATGCATCCCACTAGCAGAATTCATGAGGAGAAGTGCCCACATCCAATACATAGGCACAACTGTTATTCACAAAGGCCCTTTAGACTGTGCCACAGGGCACTGCCCATCTACCCCTCCATTTCTGGTGCTCTACATGGGCTTGGGCAGCCTCCAAACTTTGCCCAGGAGCTCTGGTGAACTTTATCGGTGGGGTCTCCAGGCCTGCTCATCAGCCACCAGATTTAGCAGATGGGATGAAGGAAGAGCGAACCTGCACATCCCCCTCAACAGCAAAGCCCTGCACAGATGATGGGTTTGAGCTATGGGGCTGTGCTCTGACCTGGAGAGATGAATGTAAGGACCTGCTCTATGTTGTTAAATTTGCTAGAAATCTCTGGGAAAGGTGGGCTGTAGGAGATGGCAGTGCTGTCTCCTCGTCCCAACAGTGCTTGGTAGAGCTCATCTGTCTTTGCCTTAGTAGGCTGTGCAGTGCCAATGCGAAGGTCCTTCAGGGAATCACAAGAGAGTTGTTTTTCCCTTCTCACTTGTCAAGGCACATATTCTACAAAATACAGCTAGAAGAGAGCATGGCACCATTCCCCACTAAATTTACCTACTTCCCTCTTCAGCCTGAGGAACTCGAGTTCACATCTTCTCCCATATACTTGTGAGATGTCCTAATCCCTAGATTCTGGACTACCATATGGGGGATCTCACTCAGCCTCTCCTGTTGAAGCAATGCCCCTTTATAAAACACGTAAATAATCTCCATGCCAGTAGAAGGAGAACAGGCACAGTGGTCAGGGTGTGGGCTGGCGAGTGTGGGTCCTGTTTTCTGCTGCAGCAGGCTGTGCTGCATTACCAAAACCCTGGCAACTCTAGCCCAAGCCACTACCTTGTACACTAGTACACCAGCCAATAATCCCAAGTGGTTTATATCATCAACTCCATTATATGCAGAACTAGAGGTGGAAGTAACCAGCTGCGCAGCAGAGAATGACTGGGGGAACTGCAGACTCTGCTCCCAGTCTACACACTTTCCCATGGGCCGTGCTCTCCCAAAAAGGGTTTACTGGCTCATGGCTGCAACGTGCAAAGACAATGCTAACACAAACTATGCCATCAGCAAAAGTGTATGCTAAGAGGAATAGTACTAATAAAGTGTCTTTTCTGCTTACCACCGTTGAAAGGATTCAGCACGATATGTCCATCTTCAGCTTTAGTAGAGCAGTGATGGGTGTTTTACTGAGGATGCTTGGTCTTCCAAATGTTATTTTCTCTGACCTGGGGTGGAAGGTCTCCACACAGGCAGCTGTCAAGAACAGGACACCAGAATGGGAGCAACTGCAGCATGACTGCAGAGTCACTAGAGAAGAGGAAATGTGTGACATCAGCTCAAAGGAAATGAGAAATAAAATAAGCTGTAGAGGAAAGGCAATTAACCACAGCAAAGATCTGGTAAGTCCTTAAAGCTCTTTCCTCAAAGTATCTCTGCTTCTGATGATCCTGAAAGAGGGCAAAGTTGGGATTTTCCTCTAAAGGCAGAATAGGAATCCACTCCGTGTCCCTGATTAGATCTGGGATTAGACAGCATGTGAGCATCCTTCTTCCAAACAGGTGAATGACAGAAGCCAAAAGAGCTTTCACTTAATAACTTCAAGGAAAGGAAGTGCCAGGAAACTCATATATCCCATGGACAGACTCAGTCCCTAGCAGTATCCTTCACACTTGTGTTGGGGATAATCAGACCCAGGAATCCAGCCATCCCAAGTCTCCTATTATCTCGGGGACTTTCAGTGGACACTGAGACACCACAGCATGGCAGGTCTTCACCTGGCCCATCCACCTTTGCATCATGACCACCATTATTTGTGGCAGCCTTAAGACCACTCATCACAGTGACGCAAATTGGTGGGGTGCTCAGGGAAACACCAGTGACAAGCAAAGCTTGGTCCCAGCTAACCTGTAAATCCCAAGTTGTAGCTCCCATGCTGATGGTTAACGGGCCCTCCATACAGACACTGCTTTTACACCTGCAGACAGTGCAGATGTGAGCTTGAAGCATTTGCACCATGTCCTGCACAAACCTCACACCTACAGGCACCTACAGAAGCTGAAGCACTGAGTCTGGTGCCTGAGTTCAGTGTGAAACACATAGGAACAGAGCCACAAAGTCCATCACCAGCACAAAGAGGTGCCTGAGCCTGCAACAAGGCTGATGAGGAACAACATGGGCCCAAGCAGAAGCAGAAGAGGCAAGTCTGCATTGGTGCCTCCCTGGGAAGCCTGGCTCTCCTGGCTCTTCTCATGAAAAGCCATTTATGACAAACAGCCTGTGGTAGGCCCTGGCCATATCCATGCTGTGAGGAGCACCAGAGACCCCCATGGCGTGGTGTCATGTCTTGGGAGAGCCACCAGGGACAGGCTGAGGGTTGTGTCCCCTGGGCCACACCAGTTGAGGGCAGCAGCCAAACTTCTCTGAGAGCCAGGACCTGGCACAGACCCTGGGACACCTTCAAGTCATGCTTTTACTGTTGGGCTAGTGAGCCCTGGCTCTGAGCTGGGACACAGCAACCTCCTCATCAGTCGGGGAGGTGGGGCACTGGCAGAGCGGGCAAAGTGGACAGCAGCAACACTACTGTGCCAGGACGCTGACTTTTGGCTTGCCTGGCCTTAGGCAACTCAAGGCAATGGGCTGCACAGAATCAGGGCAGCTGGCATGATGCCAGAACCCCCCCCTCCATCCATGCTGGTGGCTGGATGTCCCCAGCCAGGGGCAGGCAAAGCCTTCACTTCAGCATGGTGCCCCAGGGTGAGCAGAGGCAGGCTGTGCACCCAGGTGCCTGGCAGACGCCAGGAGCCCTGGCTGAGCTCCCAGCCTAGCAGGGCATTGTGCAAGTGCTCAGCAAACCGCTCACAAACCAGGATGTCCTGCTGCTCCAGGGCCTGCTCGGGGGAAACTCCAAACCGCCCAGAGGTGCATGGACACCACAACTGGCACCACAGCTGGACATGCCCTGAGCTGCTGTGGGATCATCCTTGTCCCCCACAGCAACAGCATGGGGTGTCCAAGGGACTCAGAAGCCACCTGAGCTGAGCAGAACGCAAACTCCTCCAGGGCAAGGGAGCCCTGCAGTGACAGCACTGTGTGGGTGGGAGAGCCTGCTCTACCCTGCCCTGCCTCAGCAGGGTGGGCTGCACTGGGGGGCTGGCTGTGTGGAGCCGGCACCCAGGTGACAGCCAGGCTCTGTCTCTGTCAGGCCATGTCAGGGTGACCTGAAGGGTGAGATGAGGCTCCTGCAGTGATGCTACAGATCTGTGCTGGGATGAAGGCTGCAGCAGGCTCCTTCCCTCTGCCACCTGCTGTCCTTCCTCCTTCTCCCTTCCCCATCAGCCGCTGTAAAGATGGACTGAAGAACCTGACCCTTCATGGACCAGACAGAGCCCCAGTTATGCCCACAAGACTGCTTCTGGGAGCTCAAATTAAAAACAAAATAAAAGCATGCTAATGAGGTTGGCTGGCAGCCAGCCCATGCCTTTGGGAAGAGCAGCCAGTGAGGATGTCTGGTCAAGCAGGGAAGGGGAGCGCTTGCAAAGGCTGCAGCAATGACCAAACAAAGCTTGCTGTCCTGCTGCAGCCAAGTTCTTAGAGGAAATGAAAGCCCGAGAGGTTTTGGCCTGGGGAGGAGCTCTCATCGGAAATATTCATCCTTCCTCTGCTCAGCCCTGCCGTTGGCTTTGCCACTGGTGGGGCACAGGCACGTCACTAAAGTTCAGTGAAAACTTCCATAAAACCCAGAGAACCAAACAACAAAAACATAAGAAGTTCAGTGGTGAAAGACAAAAAGAGACCTGATGGGTGGAAGCTCTACCAGTGACACGAGCTTTGCTTTCTGATTTAAGCACTCCCACTGGAGTCAGGACACCTCTAACTGCCCCGAGCTGGGACCTGACCACGTCAGTGCTGGCCAGTGCCTCCTCACTGCTCTCTGGATTTACTAATTTTTCAGCCTCAAATGCTCAGGTTAGGCCTCAAGCTATTGAGATTCACAGAAATGCCCAGAACAACCACTTGGTCATGTAGACTGGCCTCTCACCGGGCTTGCACTTGTCCATCTCTTAATTAGTTGGGGAGTTCCCTTCCTCATCATCTCCATTTTCAGCTGTTGCATTTAAAGCATGGAAGGTAGAAGGGGACCCAGATTCAGCACTCCCAGTACCAAGGCAATAGAGAAAGGGTGAGAATAATCCCCACATCCTTCCTGAACTGCCTTGTGTCTGTTATGCATTGACGGGTCCCATTACCCCTCGTACAGCACCCTCAGCCAGCACTCCTCCCTCTCGCATCCCTTCCAGCCTGGGGACTGTACCCCTGCTCTCCTGGGACTGCTGCCTGTTTCTGAGTGCATAACTTTGAATCCACTATTAAGATGCATTTTGTTTGCGGTGGCCTGGCTTATTAAGTGGTCCTGGCAGTTTTTGACTGCCCTGTTCTCAGTGTTATTTACCACTCTTCCAGTCTGGGGGATGCGCACAAAGTCTGACAACACTAATGCCATGCAAGACCAAGTTAGAAAAAAAAAAAGCTTGAATATGCCTTTACTTTTATCAAGCAAACTTACAATGTAATAAAAAAATTAATAAGCTGCTTTCCTGTAACTGATTCCCATAGGATGCTGTTAAGTAGCACTGATGGTACTTTAAGTTATTATATCGGGATGCTGGATCCTGGAGCACCTCTTCCAAATGATGTTTTTCTGGGGATAACTTCATGCAAGCTGGTTGGTAGGCAGCAGACTGTTCCCCTTGGTTCTGGCACCGTACTAGCACTCTCACAGCAAGTGCACAATGCTGTGAACAATGCACACTGCCTCCTTGTACGCAGTCTGCCTCTGGCATGTTTCTTTGGGGTCATTTCCTTCTGAGATGGAGCCTGTTAGCAACATACCTGCTTTTGATGATCACATATAAATCTTGCAGGTATCAGAAAGTGACTTGGTTTTGAAAATACAGTATTATAAGCAAATATCCAGAGATCTCTTTCCAAGAGCAAAACCACACTGTATTAGCAGAGAAGAGCTCTCCATGGAGTGCAAATAGAGGAACAGCAGTTTAGCCAATAGGCTGTGTGTGCACTGTGGACTGCACTGTTCCGTGACAAGAGCAGTGAACAAGGACAAGATGCAATACCAAGATGGACCTTGTGAAAGCACCAGCTGCTGCCACCAGTCTTAGAGTTGTGCAGTGCACACAGTGTGCAGGACCAGCACACAGATAAGCATGATCCCTGCTGGTCCTGGTCACCAGGATGCCTTTTTGAGTGCCAGGACAGGTCTTTGAAAGGACATCAAGTTCCTTTTGAGCTAGAGTGGCTGATGATCTGACACTAAGTTACTGTCTGTGAGTTTCCACTACTCATCTCATACTCTCTGCACAATTTCCTTTTGCTTGTTACAAGAAAGAAATACTAAATAAACTCTGTAGCTTTCCCCTGCAAGCATTTCAGAGCCCAGCACAACATGTCCCCACCTTATTACCAACTCTGCAAGAATGTGCCCTGGAGCTGGGGTTGCTCGGCCAGGAAATGCATCCACGCCAGCGGCTGAGAGCCTCTCCTGGGGCAGCGAGCAGTGACGCTTCCTGGTAGCCAGCTGACAGCTGCGAAGGCAGGGCACAGCTTCTGCTGCTCGCTGTGGTGCTGCTGGGACTACCCAGCCTGGCAGCAAATGTCTCTGTTGGGAGCTCAGCTGCCTCGCCAGCAGCGGGTGAAGCAGGGAGCAGGGCAGACTCCAGCTGGTTTTGGCAGGTGGAGCCCAAGTCCAGGCCTGCTGCATTGGGCAGAAGGATGAGCTCCGCACGTCACCATGTCAGGATTTGTATGCTGCAGCCTCAGGCTGTCATAACTCTGTCAGAGGAGGGGAAAACCATGCCTTTGCTGGGCTGCCCGCAGCCGGGTCACTCTGCTCCTGCTGCTCCAGGCTGCAGCAAGTTACCTCCCGACAGTGGCTGCCTGCCCTCTGCCCTGGGCAGGCTCTGCCCTGTCCCCCTGCCCCAGCCTGGCAGGGGCAAAGGCAGGGGCCGGGCTCCTTGAGAGGCTCTGAGCATTGCCTCCTCTTCCTTGCAGGAGAAAGGTCCATGGCAGGGCTCTTCACCTCACTTTGCAGCATCCAAGCAAAGCTGGGGTCACTCTTGCCACCCCGGGGTGCAATGGGACCCAGATGAGGGCAGTCCCCATCCCCACAGGCAATGGCAGCGCTAGCCTGACTCATGCCATCGCAACGCACCTCATCCCATCTGGGCACAGGGAGCAAGCATGCATCTTCCCAGCACACCCAGATGGGGAGGACAACGATGGCCCTGAAGCCCCTCGAGCTGTCCGAGATGCCACGACTCAGAGATCCAGGGACACGCAGCCAGCCCATGCCCTGAGACACCCAGACACAGAAGGAGCCTGTGGCACTTGGGGAGGGAGGCCAGCACCCTGGGAGAGCAAGCAGAGAGGAAAGGAGCCTCTTACCTCAGGGCCACAGAGCACCTGGCCCAGCAGACCCCAGCCTGCCAGGTCCCTGCCGCAAGCGGAGCCACCGGCAGGGCTGAGCTGTCAGCATGCTCCTGCCTGGGAAGACGCTTGGACAGGAAGGAGGGCGCAGCGCTCGCTCACAGGTGAGTGACTCACTTCCCTCTTGGCACTTGTGATACGGCTCAGACGTGCCCCGGCTGTGCCCTAGAGCTTGACAGCGACTCCCGTGGCCCTTCCTTGAGCAGGCAGCAGTAGGGAAACAGCGGCAGAGGCTCTGTGCTGGCCAGCGGCTTGTCACACTCCTGTGTCACCCAGTGCCTTGTAGGCCTGAGATGGGGTAGCTCTGCCCTGCAGCAGCTCCAGGGCAGGGACGCTCCCTGGCCAGGCCAGGGTTGCAGAGGTGGTTTGGGCTTGGCATGGGGGGCCAGGGCCCTCAGCAGTTCCATCCTCTGGGCTTCTCATTTCCTTCCAGGACCAGGAGCCAACACAGTGGCAAGTACTGGTTCAAGTGCTCCCATTGGAGGTGGAGACTTGCTGCAGCGGGTCAAAGCATCAGGATGAGACCACTTTGCTGTGAGTCCCCATATGGGGAAACATTAGCCAGAAAAATATTCCAGGCTGCGGCAGCTAGTTTCCTTGCCCTCTCTGCAGCATTATAAACCCACCTCAGTTCTTGTGCTCCTTCAGCCAGGGAAGAAAGGGTGGACAGACACACAGGGGACCCACTCCCTCTTGCTGCCACAGTCCCAGGGCAGCAGTTCTGGCATTGCTCTGCTCAGGTTTCACATGGGATTTCCCCAGATGTGTACTATGGCACTGGCATCACTTAGGTCATGGGCATAACATCCACCTGAGTCACTCATGTTATAACAAGTAATCACATGTGTTTCTGTCTGCTACCTTTATTCACTGTGCGTTGTTTGACAACGATATGTTGTTGGGTTTTCCTTGCTGTTAAGAACTGGCACTGGTTTCTGCAAGGAAGGAGGCGTGAGGTTTCTGAGACAGCCCTGAAGGGCCAGACAATCACAACTGCTTGGTGCACAAAAGAATGTTGAAAGCACATCAGAGCAAGCACGCAACCTGCACTGCTATCAGAAGGAACTGGCTGTGTGCATGTCCTGTAGTCCCCCCATTTAAGCCTGCCAGACACCCAACTGCAGTATACAGAGCTGCAGCAAATACCCCAATTTCCCAATCAAACAGCAAAGCTGCACAGTTTAACTGTGCCCTTTCTCCACAGAGAAGGTTGCCGGTGTACTCTTGTGAATAAGGAAAGCTAGTCTACGCTAGGAACATGGCCAGCAGAATGACAGTTAATATCCCCTCTGCTTGGTACTGGTCATGCTGCACCTGGAACAACACGTGCAACTCAAAAGGGACATGGAGAACTGGAGAGGCACTGGCAGAGAACTGCCACCATGGTCTGAGCCCTGGGGCACATCCTATGGAAGGAGCCAGGCTGGGATAGCCCACAGGCTGAGGGACAGTCCGATCACTGCCTGCAGCTGCTGGAAAGGAAGTTGCAAAGAGGACGGACAGAAGCAAACTCTTCTCGGTAGTGGCAAATGCTGTGACAAGGGGCAACAGCCACAAACTGGGGTGCATGACAGTCAGAACGGACATTGGCGAAATACTTTCACTAGAAGGGCTGTGCATCCCTGGGACAGGAACCCAGAGGCCAGGGGTCTCATCCTTACCACTTGGCTAGATAAAGCCACAGCTGACCTCACCTAGCATTAGTGACAGCCCCACTTCAAACACAAGGTTGAACTAAAGACTGGCAGAGGTCCTTCCCCAAAACATTTCAGTTCTGTGATCTGAACTGCAACAATTGCACTGGCATGTGTGCCAGTGTTATTTTCCTTTACAGGTGCTCTCCGTGTCATCAAAACGCACTCCTGCAAACCCCGTTCCACCCAGAAAAACTGTTACAGAAGTGCCCAGACAGGGCCTGCCAGCATTTGAAAAGGAAGCAATTCAACCAGACCCGAGAAGATGGGTGACACATAAATCCCATCAATCATTTTCAGTTTACATCCTTGTTTGCTTCAATAAAAGAATCTAGTAGTGGCTGTGAAGCAGGGGACTTCACACCTTAATGTTAATATTAATGCTACATCTGGACTTCCCTGCTGCTGCAGGACAACTGAATATTCCAGAAAGGGAATATGAATGAAGCAGGTGGCCAGGGAGGCCAATAATGCAGGAGAGTCCATTTTAATGGCACTGAATAGGCTGAGGCAGAGATCTGCTGCAAAGACCTAATTGCCCCGAAGTATGTGTCCATTCTTGCCCTGGGAGTCTGAAGCCCTCCGGCTGGTGTGACAGGGAGGCTTCCTAGTAGGAAGCTGCTGAGCCTGAACAGCAAGTCAGACAGCTCAGCTACATCCTAGATCTACCTAAAGCGTGCATGGTGCTCACAGCGGTACTGAGAAAAATGGGACCCCAGCGTAAGGAACAGTACTCCCAAACATCTGCCCATTTCGTGCACAACACAAAGCCAGGGCTGTGAGAGCTTCACCTTTCAAGGAGAAGAAGGAGCTACCCCTGGAGATGAATGCAGGGGAGCCCCCAGCAGCAGCAGGTGCACTGCCAGCAGGAATTCTGGAAAACAAAAACAAGGAGGTTTTGAACCCAGCTGGCACAGCCCCGCACACTGTTGGGCCTGGGCATGCTGTGCTGGAGCACAAGACAAGGGACGATGCCCCTTTTCTGCTTGTGAATTGTAGGGCTCGGCTGCCCTAGCAGGGGAGGTCCCACTCACACTGCAGCTTGCAAGAGGAAAAGGAAGTCAAGACAGTCCATTTGCTCTAGATAACACACTGCAATCACCCAACTCTTTCTGAGGGAGACTTCCTACATTAAGGCAAAGCTCTCACAGTTTCTCTCCAGTTTCAGTTGTTTTAAGAGGGCAGAGAAAGACTAGCAAAAGCAACTCTCATCTAGAAGTGGAAAGCACAAGCCCTTGATCTCTCCCACTTAGGTCTGTCTACCCAACACTACATTGGCTGTAGTTAATCTGCCAGAACTAGTTATGCTTCTGAAATACAAATCGCATATAGCAAAAGAGTTGTTACTGCCCAAGAAGGGGTGGACAGCTAATTTAGAGCACATCACTGTGTTTGCCAAACTAAGATAAATATTAAGTAACACACTGGTTTATGTCTTATCAAGAATAGATTTAATCTCTGGCTGGTCACCCAGGCTTTCTATAGCTGCCATAACTTGGTCTAGCTTTTACTGAAGAGTTTTTCTACCCAGTGAAATCTAGCTAATCTGGTGAACATCTGGCGAAATCTAGACCTAGGCCTGTCTACATGCTCAGGGGATCCTCCATTCTCATCCCCAAACTACACAGTAGCACCAGACATGAAGGCCCTGCACCCTGTCTCATTTAATCCACAAGTGCGTAAGTTTCTGTTGCAGTTTCCCTTTTTTATCTTCAGACACAAGAAACCAAGTAACTTTCAAAGGTCCTTTCTCATCCCACTATTACTGAACTGGAGATACACCCTTGCAAATTGCATATGAAGGGGAAGGCAACCTCCCTGCCTCAGAAGGGAACCAAGAGCTTCAGGAGCGATCTCTGGACTCCCAGAAAGCAGCAAGGAGCTGAACCGGACTCTGGTAGACCCCCATGTACATTCTGTGGGAAATGGACACAGAGGACAAGTTATTTCCACAGAAAACCAAGGCCAAGACCCTACTGAAAGTGCTTCTGTAGCTATCTGGTACCTTTTCTCCTTCCAAAAGAAAAAAAAATTACTCCTTATTCCCACTGATGTATTTTCTTGTCTTGCATATTGAGGTCAAATATTTCAGTCTACGAGGACCACTGACCCAAAAAGAGCTCCAAGGAGGAAGGAGGCCTAGAGATCTCTCCCTCTACAACATCTCTACCTCTTGAAATTAAACAACGTTTCATTCAATGCATCCCACTGTCTTGGCATGCGTTGCAGAGGCCAGACAACAGCCCACCCTGCACCTGTGGGGGTCCACATTGTGCATTCACTTATCTCCACCAAGGCAATTCAAAACAGTTTGCTTTTACAAAGCTTGAATACAAGGATAAAAATTAACCTCCCAGATTCCCTCCAGTAGAGCAGAGAAATATCTAGCAAAGGTCCAGGTATTTTGCTGCTGCTAAAGCCCGCCTGGCAGATGGGAAGCTTCACAGGACTTGGCTGAGTAGATAAGACAGAAGAAATACCGCGTATTCAGACATAGAAGTATATCATAGGCAGGACAGGAAGAAAAGGAAACAGGAACAGCTAAATTGAGAATTAATTGAATTTAGAACAGCAGCATTGTTATAAGCTACATGTTTTGCTGCCAGAACCAAGTCATACCCAGTGGAAAAAATGACTCTAACTGCAGAAACCCATAGGGCTAGTACTTCAGTGGCTTTGGCCATAGGCTGCACTCCTCGAGACCCAGCAGTAATCCATCTCATAAACATACACATCTCTGAGAAGCAGAATCAGAAGCATAACACAGGTCTTATAAACATTTCAAGCTCTCACAGGACTCATCCTGAGCTAATTGAAAAAAAAATGTAAAGGAAAGATCTGAAAAGTCAGTACCATCAGTCAGCCAAGCCATTACACCATCTGAAAGGAAATGGTACTAGAAAGACCAGTATTTTAATATTGAAAGGAAGGATTCTGCGACAAGAGTGACTGGGACAGATCTCTAAGCTAGAAATACTTTGACAGCGGAACAAGAGCCAGACAAGTTAGAGGGACAGCACATCCTCTGGGCAAGAGACTGCACTTAGAAATACTCTAATCATCTGAGCTACTGCCCAGCACTGCTCATTTCTTACACCCAGGAAGCAGAAGAGATTGCATCTGAGAGACAGCACTGCAAAAGTTAACTGACATTTTACCCAGAACAAATGTGACTAATCATTGCCTTGACAAGGAAGTTGTGTCCTACCAACACGTTCCAAGTTAATGGAGGATCAGGCTCTGCAAACAAGAAGGGATTTCAGCACCTGAACAGAGCAATGCTGCACAATTTGGTGTCTCCCAGACCTCTCAGCCCACCTTAGTCTGCTGCTAGTTATTGTTTAGGTCTTGTATGCCACCCAGACATCACCAAGGTGTTATTTTTTAAGCTATGTTTTCCCCCTTGAGGTTCAGGCTCAAGCTACCTATCTAGCAGGTTATACCTAGCAGGACAAATAAGGTAAAGAAACTGTATTCCTGTGTTTACACAGAAAATAGGAACTGTATTATACTGTTCTAGGAGCTAGTTAATGTATAAAACACCAAATACCGTAGTTTTATTAGGGAAGGATGTTTCACTTTACATATGGTCACACAGACCAGTGCATGAGAGGAAAGGAAGAAACAAAGGTGAGTGGAGAGCACCAGCCACCTTTCAGCAGATTCATCTAAGTCCTAGGCCCTGTCAGAAAGCACTACATTCCTTGGAAGCTGTTTTTCCTGCAGAAATCTGTTTGGTAACACAACAACTTGATCAAGCTGTTCCTCCCTAGCAGGCAGAAATAGAAGGCAATTAATCAAAACTTAAACAGTTGAGACACCAGAAGATGGAGGCTTCTCTTCAGGGGCAGCAGAACCAATCTTTCTGAAGAGCGACCTCGCCAATGCCTGAAACACAAAGGACTGCAGTCATTTGAAGATGAGGGCACATAAGACAGCAAGTCCAAATGAAAGGAGCTGGCTAAGGGCAGTGAGAAAGAAGAAAAGCAGTATCTTCATGGAGACAGCTACCCACAGGACCCAAGTATGGGGATGACTATCAGGACAGATGGGAAGAGTTTGCGGAAAGGTCTCCAGAGGACTCTGCCAGGCACATGTGAATCCGTAGTATACTCCACTTTGAACGCCTTTAAACAGTTGAGAATCTCTTAAAAACTTAAAATATACAGACAAAGTAGGATTTAAAAATTGAAACTCACAAGTCTGAGCTCATCCCGTAGCTCTGAGGAGTTACACTCTTAACAGGTGCCCAAGTCCTGCCCAACCCATCCATGCTCCCCAAAGGCACAGCAACAAGCTCAGTTTTCAACACCGTCTCCGGCACACCTGTGTACACCCAGGCAGCATCCAGGGAAGAGATACGCTCTTTCTGTCCTTCTGGGTGCCGTGCTGCAGGACTGTCACTTCAAAATTCAAGTCAGAACAGACTTTGGGCTGATAGCAGACCCTTACCAGGGAAAGTGTTCATGCTGAAAAGCAGCACCATTTCAGCAGCCAGCGCTCAACTCACACTCTTGCAATTGTATCTTTGAATAATTCCAAGAAAAAAACCTGGTAACTTGGGTAAAAATTTATTTTACATACAGACCATTGCAACTTAACTATTAATCAAGAGAAGTTATTTTTCCTTTACAGGAAGTGACCAGCTGGTCTGAGATTAACAGAAGTCTAAGCCTGAGAGCTGGGATTTTAGTTTGGAAATCAGATCTTGGGGGAAGGCTCCTTCCAAGCACCACTCAGTTCAGGGAGGAGCTGCAGGACTTTAACTGCAAGTCAGCTGCACTGCACAGTGCTGGAAGCAGATTCCCAGAGTCAGTTCGGACCTTTCCGAAGCTGAACTTTCTGAGAAAGATGATGCCTGGAAAGGCATGGATGCATTTCCAGTATTTTGTTCAGCTCTCAAACTAGAAATGGAAGTGGTGAAACAACACAATCTCTGTGAAGTACAAAACATCGAGATACAGGGCAGCAGACAAACAGGACAGCAATAATGGTGGGGACCCTCCTAAGCCAAGTGTTCTACATGTAGCGGGTTCCTGGCCAAGTTCATACTATGGCCCTAGTTCAAATGGACAGAGTACAAAAAATACTTTGACCAATAATTAATTGTACTGGAAACAAACAGTCTACTAAAAAGCAATTCTTACTCTAGGTGCCAATGAGTCCTTAAAAGCAGAGAGGGGACTGAGGAGCTGCACTTGGGCAGTGCTGCCAGGATCATTCACGCTGCTCCATTTTTACTTTGGGAGGTCTCAGGAAGGTCCTGTTTTTCTTTTCTTTCTTCCCCTTTGTATTTGCCTGGAAATTTCTCCAGCTGTCCACACGACCATCCCGACTTTCCTGGGAACAAGAGAGAGGAAATGGAGAGTTAAGAAATGCAAGAGCCAGAGAATAGGCAGTACATACCAGTTTCAAGAGATCCAATAGCAATTTCCCCCTTATCCAGCACATAGCACCCTGGCAGCCAGGACATACAGACACTGTGAAAAGCCAGAGCAACAGACACAGCACAGTGGAACTACAAGTGCGCTTACAAACACCAGCAGAAGCACATCCAGCTTGGGATGTGTAGTCCTGGCTAGAGTCTACTGAATCCTCTGATGTGCAAAGAAAACAAGGAACCTCATCCTTGATGGATGTTCGTAATCTGTCAGCCCAGAACATGCCATTTCCTTACTCTGTCTCACATCCTTGAGACAGCTCTCCTTGTGCTGCAGATAAGAGAGAAGGGAAACGTACTGCTGTCTTCTCTCACGCTTTTTGCCCCAAGCTTCATCACAAACACCTCTGGTGCACTCTTTTCTCCTCTCCCTGGCCTACCTGCAGAGCAGCAGAAACCCCTCCTGGAGNAAAGGCTCCCCACAAAGCTAACCTATGATCCCTACAGGCTGAAGGTTTCATACAGTAGGACAGAACAAGTCCAGGGATGATCCACTTCACAGCATGGGATCCATACCCTCAAGGCCCATGTGACTATAGCTGCGCCTGCAATAGTGGTGCTGCACACAGGCTCTGGCTACAACAGCTGTCTGCTTCACTCCCCTCCTTCCCCATGGCAGGATGGGGGAAGGCCAAGCAATAGCAGTGATCTGGACGATGGGGCAGAGTGCACTCTGAGCAAGTTTGCAGATGCCACAAAACTGGGAGGAGAGACTGATACACCAGCAGGTCATGCTGCCATCCAGGGGCACCTCCACAGGCTGGAGAAATGAGCTAACAAGGAGACGTGCAAAGTCCTGCCCCTGGGAAGGAACAACCTCTGGCACCCACACATGCTGGGGGCCACCCAGCTGGAAAGCAGCTTGGTAGAAAAGAACCTGGGGGTCCTGACGGACACCAGGTTGAACACGAGCCAGCAACATGCCCTCGCCTTGCTGCAAAGGCAGCAAATAGTGTCCTCGGCTGCACTAGGCAAAGCATTGCCAGCAGATCGAGGGAGGTGATCCTCCCCTCTGCTCAGCACTGGTGAGGCCACAACTGGAGTGCTGTGCCCAGTGCTGGGCTCCCCAATACAAGAGAGACATGGACATACTGGAGGGAGTCCAACGAAGGGCCACCAGGATGACTAAAGGACTGGAGCATCTCTCATAGGAGAAAAGGCTGAGAGAGCTGGGACTGCTCAGCCTGGAGAAGACAGGGGATCTCATCAATGTGTACAGGTATCTGAAGGGTGGTGGAAAGAAGACTGAGTGAGGCTCTTCTTGGTGATGTCCAGTGCCAGGACTAGAGGCCATGGGCACAAACTGAAACACAGCAGGCTCCACCTGAACATCTGGAAACATGTTTTTATTGAGGGTGACCAAGCACTGGAACAGGTTTCCCAGAGAGCTTGTGGAGTCTCCATCACTGAGGATATTCAAAAGCCACCTAGACATGGTGCTGGGCAACTGGCTCTAGGTGACTCTGCTTGGGCAGAGGGGTTGGACCACATGGACCCCAGAGGTCCCTTCCAACCTCAACCATCCTGTGATCACACTTTTGCTAGGGGTAAGGCTGTATGGCAACTTCTGTTCTAACCTTCTTATTTCTTACAGCTTGTTCATGGAAGCTATTCTTGAAATTACTAAGAAAGTGAATTTTGAGGCTAGGGTGGGAGAAAGTAGATGTTCCAACCTGCTCCTTCTACATCAAGATAATAATTCAGCTCTGAAAGCAGCCTACGAATAGCTCCTAGAAACAGCAGGCAACCACTTGCATAACACAGATACTTCTATAAGGATTCAGAAATAGTGCAGAACATACACGAGGGACAAAACCTACAGGTCTTCAGGGTAAAGAGAGAGGATCAGAACTAGGGTGCAGTATGCAGACAAGGATTGGAATCACAAGGAGCAAGAAAGCAGAGAAGAGCAATGCAGAGGTACAACGTGAGCATCTTTAAAGGTTGGGATTTTTATGCTGGGTGGTTTTTTTTGTTGAAACTGAGACAGAACCACAATTGTAGAATATCAACTTAAGTTTCTTTTTCCTTATGGTTTAAATATCATTCGAAGCAGCAACAGACATACTCCTTCTGGATGTATTTTAAAGGCAGCCACTGAATTATTACACATACAGGAGCAGCCAAGAATTCATTTTGTCTCCAATCACCCTCTCTCAATGATGGTCACTAGCAGAAATAAGCTTCTTATTCTTGTGCACTCCAGTGACGCATTTTGGACATTAACACCTGAAATGGGTTTGTGTGGCACGGTTTTCTTTGGTAGTGGGGGAGGGGGCTGCAGAGGTGGCTCCTGTAAGAAGCTGCTAGAAGCTTCCCCAGCTCCAAGTCGGACC
>VYZV01001915.1:16523-28923 GCA_013401275.1 Pandion haliaetus | reverse complement strand
GAACATAAACCCACCTTTGAGTGTCATTATAGTCAGGGTACAGGTAGAGAGTAACCCTTGGTTTATGCAAAACTATTCATTTTTGGACAAACTCTTTCTGCTGATGGAAAAATAAAGTGGCTAGAATAGCAACTCTGACGCAAAATAAGGCCTTTTTCAGAGATGTCCTAGAAGCAATACTGTGACCAGCCAACTCTTAGGAAGCCCACTGACAGTGGTAACAAATAACACATAAACCTGTTTTTCAGATCATTTTGTTCAATACCATAGTGGTACAGATACTGACAGGAGATTAATCCTTCTACTGACACATGGGAAAATTGGGCTGCTGAAGCAGATTCTGGCTGCAGGCCTCCATACTAACAAAGACAATATTCTTCCTGTTGATATGTGAATATTATGAGAATTAGTTAGAGATCACTTTCCTGCTATGTTTACAACTGATTGTGCCACTGCAAGGAACATTGCCAGAGAAATACAAATAGGTCTGCCCACTGCTGGGATTAGTTCCAGTAAACTGTTTCACTTGTGCATCAAACGACGAATCATTTATGATATGCAAGTGTAAAGGAACTGTCAAACTGCTCTAGGTAAAATGGGGCAGAGAAGACATTTGTTAAGAATATTGTTCTTGTCATTATGGGTACCTTACTGCAAAAGTGAGGATATTATGTCTTTTATTTGATCCCTAAAATTCACTTCTAATGCTCTGACAAAGGAGGCAGTAAAACACAAGAAGCAGCTGAAGAAATGCAGTTAAAAGGGAATATACCAATGGTTACCCTATGCCAGGTGAAAAAAAGTAAGAGGCAGTGGGTAACATAACTGTATTTTGCTATTAGAAGACAACCAGAGAAGAAACAAAATCTGATATCCATGTTCCTATTAATACCTTAGTCCTTGAAAATTCCTAGTGTTCTTAATGACATTACTTATAAAGTAGGTTGTTCCCATTATGGTACAAGTCAGGGTGGTAGTGTCTGTCTTAAAATGAATATGGCCTTGTAATATGAAAATAAGTTAGAAATTGGTTTTATAGACAGGTCAAAAATTATTAGGGAAGGCAGAACTCTAATACTAAATTATATGTTTTGTTTCTCCCATGCTGTTTTTATCTAGCTTGATGTATTCCACCTACAGCTGTAACATGACAATACCATGAAACATGGACTTCATCATTCTTACTGATGTGGAGATGTACCCAGGGAACAGGAAAATGCTTGTTGCAGGTTTTTTTATTGGTTTCTTTCCATATCAACTAATAAAAAGCCACCCATCAATATGTTTTCTGCAATATTGCCAAAAGTTGTCTCTGAATTGGGTTAATTTTATCACAGATATTAAGTATCCACAGTAAGGATACCCTTATTCAAAGAGTTCCCTAAAGTATTTCAGTTCATAAAGGGTGTAGTATTCGAGAGTTGAAATCCCTAATGCCAAAGCCTGGATGGACCATTCAACCATGATTTCCAAGAACAAAAGTAACACACACTTTCAGCACTTCAGGTGTTTTATTTTCTAAATTCCCATAGGTTCTCTCCCTCTTTCTCTTTGAGAGGAGGTTGGTGTGACCTGACCGTCACTGTCACAGCTGTCTAAGCTCTGCCAGGAAGTGACAGACACATAGTAAAATGAGCTTCACTTCTAAATGGTACTGTTTTCATTTCTGAAAGCATATTCAATACAAGGTCAGCAGAAACACTTTGGAGGTTCAGAGTTCATTAGGGAAATCAGCAGAAGGGCTTGCTGCAGCTGGAGTTTATTTTAAATCATGGCATACTGGCATCTGTGAAGCAACAGCATCAAAAAATTATTGTTGTCAACAGTGCTCCACGTTTGCTGTGGTCACCTTCTAGGGAATTGATCCAAATGAGCAGGCCAGCAGCTCAAAAGTCTGAGTTCAAAGCTATGCTCCCAGGGAAATGATATGTGGTGACAGAAAATGTTGGATCAGATTTTAAGCTGGTGTAAATCAGTATAACACGTAGACTTTAAGACCTCAAGCTAGTTTGACATCATTAGAAATAAGCCAATTTACAGCAGCTGAGACCCTGACCCACAGTCAATTCTCTGTACAGTGCAATACCATATATTTTAGAGTTAATGTGAACAATATCTCAATATCCTCTATCATTTTTGTTCTCTGCCCACACTATCATCTGCAAGTTTTACTTTTTATCCTGCTACCATAGAAATCCACCATCTGTTGCAAAGAACATTTACCGTACAACTTTTAACTGTCTCAGTTGCCATATTGAGGTCAGTGGATGGTTTCTGGATCAAAGTCCTTGGGTAAAAGAGTTATGTGGGATAAGTATGAATATAAGAAAATCCTGTATCCTCCTCTAAATTTCTACAGTATGGAAGGAAGGAACCCCTCATTTACTACCCCAAACTCCCCTCCATTCTGCTCTGCTCAGCTGAAAACCCTTTTCCTAGAGCTCTGCTCTCAAATTCACCTTTTGTTTTTTTGAGGCAGAGCCTCTCATTTCTTCTCATATTCACTGGCATCTGGATTTATTCATTTGTTGTGGTACGCGATTCCCTCACACAGAACAACTGCTCTCTGTAAAGAGATTAATTGATAAAAATGCAAAATTCAAACACAACCTGACTGCCAGGCTCTCACAGGTTCCCCTTGCCTTGCCTGGATCTCTTTTGCCATGTTATGCTGAGACCGCATGTCATGGCAAGAAACAGAGCAGCACTACAGCATCACTGCGGAGAGGAAAAGGTACTTTATTTGACCTTCACCACATGTCACTCAGGACATATTCCTTGTTTCCTTGTGGGTCTTTGCTTCCTATTGATAGTCATTGCTAGGTAGAATTTCTCTGAGTCGCCTCACTCAGAAAAATTTTCCAGTTCCAGTTCCCTGGGTCTGTGCCCAGCTCCACGTCAGCGTAAAACATGCAGGTGCACCAAGTCCTCTCCCCCACAGCTGCATGGCCTAATCTCCAGCAAGAGGGAACTTGGACATGACAGAAACCACACCAGGCTCCAAACAGGTGCCAGTCTTGATATTTAGGGAGACCAGAGTCCCAATATGCACTACGGTTCTCATCAAAGCAATCTCTGTAGAGCTTTGGTACCTTTCAGCAAGCTGATTGCTGCTGTGTGACAGGGCTAAAACTGTGCAGCCAGAGTCTCAGTGGTATGAGGTTTCTGTGGAAAAAACAGCATAGTCCCCACGGAAGTTTTACTCCTGCTGGCTACACAAACTCATGCTTCTCTCTTCTACCTGGATATGTTGAAATGTGCACTGAGTGAACTGGCCAACCTCCAGGAGACAGGCTGCTGGAAATAGAGGGTTTGGAATGCAGACCTGCAGTGCAACTTGGGGAAAAGACACAGAGCAGTCATGTCTTGTGAAGCAGAACTCCAGCGTCTACCAAAACAGTCTTCCTGAATGTGTCAGCGTTGGATGGTAGCCCTAATTAAACACTTCATGACCCAGTGATTAGAATGTTATGCTTAGCTGGAGACACCACATGTTTGCTAATATTAGAGTAACTCCAGCAGCAGAGATACTCCTCTATAATATCTAAGTCCCTGAGATAAGCACATAGGTCTTTGCTATGAAATATGCAGAAAACATTTTTTTTCCTACATCCCAAGCAAGCAGATATTGCCACTGACTGCTCAGTCACTGAAACCAATCACCCTCGATGAAGTTCTAAGCAGTTGTCCTCCAGAAAACTTGCATCTAGCATATAAGGGATCTGAACTAGAGATACTACATGACTCTAGAGCTTACTGCAGAGATCCAAGCCCTCTCTCCTTCCTCTATTTAAAAGTATGATCTTTTGGTATGGCCTCTGGCTGTTGGCAGACACTATAAAGCAATGATACAGGTGTGGGTCACATCATACATATTTAGTGCATTTTTCTGTTTTCTTTCCCTTAACTTCCTTCTCATTTTCTTTACCATGTTTAACTGCTTATGTGCATTCCTCTTCTGTCTCTTTTCTTCAGGCTGCTTGTGGGTGTCTGTATGCAGGCCATCCAAAGTGGGTGCTCTGGAGAAGGGAATAAGCCCAGTAATCTTCTGAACTGACTCACAAAGAAAAATATCTCTCTTTTAATTTTCCATATACTCCATGTTGTTTCTTGACTAAAACTAAAGCTTAACCTGTCAGGCTTGTTTTAATCCTTAAAAAATACAACTGCAGCAATGATGTTTGTAGAAGTAAACAGAGATAAGCCTACTCTGAGGAAGTGAGGGGATTAGTTGAGTATCTCTGAATGGCTAAACCACTTATAATCATTATTTGTAGTGTACCCATCATGTGCTCATTATCTTACTATGTGCCAGGAAAGACAGAGTCAAAATAATTATGGGCAAAACCTTATTCCTTAATCAGCCTCTCTTTTTCACTGCATACATATGACTGGTTGTATAGAAGAGTTCCTGAAGAATTGTATGGCATTCAGGGCATTTGCTTAACCAGACTGGAAGAAGTTCACACAGCTGCTGAAAATCACAGATACCAGGCTCAGATACAGCTTCTTATAGTCTGCCCCTCTTCATGAGAATAACCTCCATGAATTATTTTGACCAACACCATTTTATGCTAGCACAGCTAAATAATTTCTGCTTTGACATTCTGGCAAATAATTCATTCACCTGTTAGCAGGTATTCAGAAAAGGGATTTTCTTGACATGCTCAGCAATATATTGTCGTCAGTACTACCACTGTCGTCTCACTAAACAGGACAAATGAGCAGATTTTGGTGCCTGGACAGGGAAATCTTGATTTCAAGTTTGGTAAAGCTCATTTTAATGTAAAAATAAGCAACCGGAGGGTAACCTGCTCTCAGAGAAGCATGTTATTTATCAGATTACTTGTTTTCAATACACTTTCTTCAGTGGATTATCACTGACAGTCTTCTTGAAAGTTGTGTTTGAAATGAAGTGAAATGAAGATTAGGTTAGGAGTTTTAGTAACATGACTTTTCCCATTCCTTTCAGAGTCATTTATATTCTGGCATTAAAGCACATCAAGACAGAATGTAGACAGGTATAATTGTGGCAGTAAGTGAAATTCTTTTAAACAGAAATACATCAGAACCAAACTGTTAGTTCAAAATCCTGTAGTTTTAAACAAATGAAACAGGATTTTTGGAGAACTCATGGATCCAAAAAAAGGTATCTGTGTTTTAGTGGGCCCAGTGAAAACCAGTTTTGAAAACAGCTTTTAGCAGTTGGTAAAATAAGGTTCTAGATAGTCTTCTTGTGGATGTTGTGAAGGAAAGCAGACAATGCAAACTGAGTTTCATAATTTCATGCATGTAATTATATGACTTGGCTGACTGCAATATCAGAAGCTAAAATTTGGCAATTCAGAAGGTCCTTGTCACTCTTATGTACCTTTTAAATTACTAGGAATAGGATTTTACTCTTCTCCAAACCAGCAGAAATGTGTGGGGTTTTTTCCTCAATACAGTGGATTATTATCTGCCTACATGTGGGGGGTCAAATATGCAGATTTTTACCAGTGATGACAGCTTTGTGAAAACTGTGTTGAGCTTTGGAAAAAAAGTTGGTGAGTTTAAGTTAGTCCCCTGGAGACTTTTAGAGCTGAAAAACAAATATTTACTTAGAAATTTGACATGTAAGAAACAGAAGTAATTTATGTAACAAGAAAAGGTACTCAGCTTACCAGTACTGAAGGGTAGGGTGAAGTTTTCTTAGATTTCAGGACTTGCAGAGCTGCTCTAAGCTGTGGTTTCAGACAAATACACTTTTTTTTTTTTTCCCTGGGGAAATTGTGCCATACAGCAGCGTGCACTGAGAAAGCAAAGAACTACTCTGACAAGCAGATACAGCACTCGCAGCAACCAGGGAGTGAAAGAAGCCTGGGGCACTATGGATTTTCATAACCAGTAAATCTACATGGTCACTGAGCAGAAGTTTGGGAATATGATGTTTTCATTTGACTATCAAATTGTGGAGATTAGATAGTGGAGATGAGGTGGGACCTAAATGCCTAGATCATCTTGTGAGTTTTAGTCCATAGCATATGGACGTATAAAGCAGTTATAAGCTTATAATGTATAAGCTTATACATAGTCATATACTTATATTAAGTTTCTTGTAGGGCAGCTTATACTGTAACAGTCTAAAAATTTTTGTATGAGAAGCTGTCATAAAGGCTTGACATAATTGTTATAACCAACCTATAAGCAGTTGATTTATCTGCTCATCCCTTTTTCTTTGTGACACATTTACCCATGTATGAAACAGATATAATATACTAGCCTGCTACACTATACACTACGAAGAATATTTGAAGCTGTAGTTAGATACAGGTGCACAGAGAGAAAGAAAGAGAGAAAATATCACCTCAAAGTGAAACATGTTTGAAAACAGGTAATGAGAATACTCACAGAACCTGAAGCATTTGAAGTGCTACTGACAGCTTTACTTTTAATCACAAGGACATTCTGGTGTTGTTTCTACAAACCTCTGCTTTGATATTTTACTACCTCCCTTCTTTACATTCTTGTTTATCCTGCCACTATTTGTCTCTCTCTAGACTGTGAGCTCTGCAGCGGAGAGCATCTCACTATGTGTTTGTTTAATAATGAGGATCCCAATATCAGATGAAGCCTCTAGTCACTGCTGGAAGACAGCAATAATGATTTTGCATGCATTTCAGAAACACATGTAGTAGCAACATTTCAAGATTTTTGCTTCTTTGCAGAAGGCAACATACCACTGTGGGACAATATCCTTTCTTTTCATGATCTGTTCCTGTACTTCCCCAGTGCAATGCAACACTTCTCCCCTATTGTCTCAGTATAGAGGCTGTTTACTGGGACTATCTTAATCTAGCTGATTCACTCCCCTCAACGCCAATTCAAATTCACAGCCATGTCTGAGAACAGAATTTTAGTCCAGGAAGCAAGTGGCTGGTTGATTACTTCTACATGACATATCTTTAAAGCAATGCAGAACTGGAAAGACCACCCGTCCTGGGCATATTAACCACATTTTTTAATGGGCATTTGATCCTTATAACAACATGTAAGCTTTAACATAACAGGAAACAACACTGCTCTCCTGAAATAGTCATGTTTGTTTCCTCCTGCACCTCAGCTCCCTGCTATTTTACTCAAAGGGATCAGAAGTCACAGCTGATCACTTGAGATGCAGAGGGCCATGACAAATCATGGGGTTTTGCCTTTCAAATGGTAAACAAGAGGGTTGCAATATGGTTTCCCATGTCAAAAATATTTTCTCTAATAGTATAATCCTTTAATCGACCATCCAGTTTACCTTTTTACATTATACCAGTTATTAAACTTGATAGTTAAATTACCAGACGAAGAGTCAGGAGATGTGTATTCAGCACTGGGTTTCCCTCAGACTTTCACTATGACACTGAGGATCACTCCAACACTCCATGTGTCAAGTCCCCTAAGTCTGGAACAGGGACTGTGAGACTGTATTTTTTCATAGAATAGAATCACAGAACCATAGAATGGTTTGGGTTGGAAGGGACCTTAAAGATCATCCAGTTCCAAGCCCCCTGCCATGGGCAGGGACACCTTCCACTAGACCAGGCTGCTCAAAACCCCTTCCAACCTGGCCTTGAACACTTCCAGGGATGGAGCATCCACAACTTCTCTGGGAAACCTATTCCAGTGCCTCACTACCCTCACAGTAAATAATTTCTTCCTTATATCCATTCTAAATCTTCCCTCTTTCAGTTTAAAGCCATTACCCCTTGTCCTATCACTACACTCCTTGACAAAGAGTCCCTCCCCATCTTTCCTGTAGGCCCCCTTTAAGTACTGGAAGGCTGCTATAAGGTCTCCCCAGAGCCTTCTCTTCTCCAGGCTGAACAACCCTAACACTCTGTCTTCATAGGAGAAATGTTTTCCTTTGTAGTTAGGAGATTAAGAGTATATATAGGGGGTACAGGAAGAGAGTAATTCTTGTCATAGTACCTCTCTGAACTAATTTGAGTACTACTGTGATACCAAGAGTAATAAAACAGTCTAAATAAAACCAGAAAAAGAACTTTTGAGCTCATACAACATAATAGTTTAAATCAGTTGTAAGGGTCAAGAGTTAAGATGATTTATGTAATAATCTATCATAATTGATAAAACTGTTAATGGAACCTGAAAGTGTTTAATATTAGGTTGTGACTGATGCTTTGATTACCTCAGGACTGGCCTCTAGTGTGAGAACTTAAAGCATTAGCTTTGTACATATGTGTGCATACCTGTTTTGTTTTCTGAATAACAACGGAAAAGCATTTGCATAAATGCATTAGATTTGGATTCAAAACTTACTGCATTAACACAACCAGCAAAGTTCCCACGCTTATAGACTGCAGCAGAGGACCAGAGGTAACTGTACAGAATATCTCATCACCAGACAGGAATCAAAACATTATACCAATATAAAGTTTTGGTTTTATTTTCATTTGATGCTTATACTTATCATCGAATCATAGAATGGTTTGGGTTGGAAGGGACCTTAAAGAACACCTAGTTCCAAGCCCCCTGCCATGGGCAGGGACACCTCCCACTAGACCAGGTTGCTCAAAGCCCCATCCAACCTGGACTTGAACACTTCCAGGGATGGATTGGGAATCCACAACCTCTCTGGGTGATCTGTTCCAGTGCCTCATGACCCTCACAGTGAAGAACTTCTTCCTTACATCTAGTCTAAATCTAACCTCTTTCAGTTTAAAACCATTACCCCTCGTCCTATCACTACACTCCCTGTTAAAGTGTACTTCTAACACTTTATTTGTGTGTTGAGAATCATAGACAAGGAGCCATCTGTTTTACTGACAGTGTTTAAAATTTAAACATTCCTTTAAAGGGGCTTGAATGATGAGGTAGAAGTTAACCAGCAGATAGGGGTTCAAGACTCTAAGTGAAAACTGGAATCATGACCCCAGCTGAGAAAACCTGCACACAAAATTCTCGACTTGAAAATCATAAGCGGAGATTCAAAAAACCCTGAATCACCATTCTCTTTGCCTTCACTTCCCACCCCCCACCCCGATATGGTTTTATCTTATCAGGTATCAATGCAGACACAGCTATGCTACCAGCCTCTAAGAAAGTTTCCTATAATAATGAAACATATTCTATGCCTATAAAATATCCTACCAACCTTCTTACTCCGACAGTGAGAAAATGTATTGAATAAAGACCTATGTTCCTCATATTTGCTGAAAGAGCCAGACTGATTTATCATTGCCTTGACTCCAATATAATAATTTACTCCAGGTTAAACTGAGTGTGAAATGGTATCACACTGATTTGAGTGATTTTGGTATTATGTTAAGTTTTGCATGCATGACGGCACATGTTTTCACTGAACGTATTTGATTCTTTCGATTGCCTCACCTACAAATCTAAACACAATGAGTCTTACAAAAACCAAGACCCCACAAGCATAGTCACACTTCAGTCTCATGGTTACTGAACCTTTGAACCAAAGAGCACCAAAGAGAACCATATTGCTTCTGCCATGCATGTTAAGTGATACTTTCTGCCATTATCTTAAAATTTACATCAATCTCAATATCCAGATTTCATAGCAGTCTTCAGAAGACAAAATGCAAAGGTGTAGGACTCTCCAGAGGCATGCAATGAAAACAATATAAATAAAACAGTTAAATGTAAAAGGTAGATCAATACTGTAATTATCATTTATTATCATTTATTATTTATGAAATAAGATAAGCATACTGAGCTGAATTCAGCCCCTTACAACTTCATTGATTTCAGGGATAAATCTGGTGCAATAACTTTGTATAATTTATATATAAGTTATCAGCTTTATTTCTTTGTTCTGCATTTCATAGATCCAAAACATTGTTTAATCTCGTGTCTCTTCTTCTGCACTAGAATTACAGTTTTGACTTTACTTATCCAGATAAAGTCCTTGTTCATCTTTTCATGTTTAGGTCTCTTTCCCCACTGTATCTTCATTTTCTGGCCTCTTCACCTTTCATTTCATCCTCTTCCATCCCCCCTATATCTTCAAATATCTTTCAAATATAAGGTTTTTCTTCCTTGATAGTTTCCAAGCTTTTCTTACATCTCCATCAGCCCTTTCACGTTCTCCATTTCAAGGCTTTGAACAACTGATCATCCATCTCTCCAAGTCTCTTGATACTTTGTCCAAGATTATTTCTTCATTATCTGTAACTACAAACAGTTCTGTGCCTGATGTCATGCTGCCCTTAGCTTTCAGTTCAGTGTACAGGCCAACTATTTCCTTATGATAGATATGTCTTTTGGTTTCTGCCTGTGCTGCCCACTTCTACCCATAGTCTCTAAAAAGGTGCATTTATCCAGTTGCTAGGTAATAGACATGATAATAACCCAGAGCTACTCTGTACAGTCCTTTTTTGTAGGTATGGTTATTCTGACTTTCCCTGAATGCATCAAGGTTCCCACAGACACACAGATCTGTTGTTTTAAGCACTGCAGTTTTAACTGAACATACCAAGTCAACTGAATGCTTTCAAAAGGTGTATTAATCATTAATCATATCTAAAGTCATCTGGGTTTAAAAAAAAAATTAAAAAACAGATGGCAAGCCTAAGATAAGTCTATCCATGGTGTCAAAGAAGAGGCTAAGGGACAGCAGGAACATTAATAGCAGCATAGAGGTTCTTGCAGTGTAGTTACAAAAACAATGGACCAAAACTCTCAGTAGAGTCAGATGACTTGCTATAGACACATATCCCTACAGACTGGACATCAGGAAAAAATTCTGCAGATAGCTAGTGCAGCACAGGAACAGTTTTCCCAGATTGGGCATGTAATCTCTATCTTTGGAAGTTTTCAAGACTTGGCTAGAGAAATCCATGACTGATGTTATCTAGCATTGGCAGTCGTCCATCTTCATGATGGATCTTGGATATGACGTCCAGAAAACCCTTCCAAAGAGCATTTCTATTATTCTATGCATTATGGCGGGTATGATTCTTTGGGTAAGAAACTGATTTCTCACGTGGAGATATAGTCCTCCACTCCACTGGAACATCTTGCCCAAGTAAAGTTGATCCTTCTGACTAAAGTTTACCTTACATACCTTGATAATGACTGTATTAAAAAAAAAAAAAATCAGGGGAAAGAAGTGCCTATAAAGTAGATAGCCCTTATCTCAAAGATCCTACAGCATAAGCAGAAACTTAATACATAGATAGAAGGGCTTCTGCACAACAAGTTGCAAAGTACATAGAAAGAACACCAGGTTTTCTCCTGTGGCCTTGAAAAAGGTTTATTTTCATATTTGTTTTGTTGAACTTGTCCATAGAAAAATTGGACTTCTGTATGAAGAAAAGATAGAATCATAGAATCATTTAGGTTGGAAAAGACCTTAAAGATCATCAAGTCCAACCATAAACCTAACACTGCCAAGTCCCCAAGTGCTACATCTACAAGTCTTTTAAATACCTCCAAGGATGGTGACTCAACCGCTTCCCTGGGCAGCCTGTTCCAATGCTTCATAAGCCTTTCAGTGAAGAAATTTTTCCTAATTCCCAATCTAAAGCTCCTGTAGTGCAACTTGAGGCCATTTCCTCTTGTCCTATAGCTTGTTATTTGGGGAAAAGAGACCAACACCCACCTTGCTAAAACCTCCAGATATCCTGGTATTATCTTAGAACAAAAAAATAACAATGTTTGGAAAAAATGAAAAAATATTTGGCAATGCTTTCTTGGTGACTTACAGGAGCTGTATTCAAAATCATTCAGGACCCTTTTCTTCTTCCTCATCAAATTGGATGGCCAGTCTTCATCTGCCATGATACGTCTTCTTGTATTAAGAGGCATGTGGTCTGGCTAGGGTAGAGATAAAAGGAAACATAGGGTCTATTGTGAGGAAGTTGGAATAAATTCTTACACTACGTAGAAAATTATCAGTTTAATCAAATGAAATACATGGAGTGGATGAAATCATCTCATCTCAGACACAAAGTCTCTGGAGAATTTCTGAGCAGCACAGGTAACTAGGAATGGGAATTAAACTAGCCAAAAAAGAGTCCTTAGTTGGAAAAATGGAAGCTACAAAAAAACAGTAGATCTAAAGCTATCTAGAAACATAGGAGAAGGTTTAAATAAGCCGGCACTGACAACTGAAAGCAGAAGAAGAAAGCAAGCAACTTTACTAGTACTGTTACTAGAAATTTTCAATATTTTTCAGTAAACTTGTATGGACATGGCTAATTATGGGTGTCGTGGTTTCAGTTTCAGCCCAGCCGATAACAAAGCACCATGTAGCCGCTTGCTCACCCCCCACCCCCGCCCCTGGCCCACGTGGGATGAGAAGAAAATCCAAAGGCAGGCTCGTGGGTCGAGACAAGGACTGGGAGGGATCACTCCCCACTTATGGTCACGGGCAAAAGACAGGCTC
>VYZV01001915.1:3189-16035 GCA_013401275.1 Pandion haliaetus | reverse complement strand
AATCTGTTCTCCCAGAGGCGCTCTCACCGTCACTGACTGGGTCGGCCTGGGCCAGAGGCGGGTCTGACTTTTTAGAGCCAGGGAAGCTTCTATCAGCTTCTTAAAGGGGCCACGTCTGCAGCCCCCTCCCCCACTACCAAAGAAAACCGTGCCACACAAACCCATAACAATGGGACCATTTCAGAATGTGGAGGGGGAATACACTTCACATAAAAACAAAAGGAAAAAAACTAAAAAAGATTGCCAAAGAGTAGGTGCACAGTCTGGTTAATGGGCTGGCAACTCTAGAAAAATTGGAGGTTTGGTGAGTCCTTTGAACAGTGATCTGTTTGCGAATATAACAGATAACACAACTCGCCAAAAAAAAACAAAACTGAGAGTGCCTCTGTGGAAAGAGGAACAGCTGACATGGGGTGTAAATCTTGGAAAAAAGTCTGCTCCTGGAGTATAAGATGGATCTTCATGGGAGCAGGAAAAATGAGTTGAAAGCCTTCAGCCTGAGATAGGCTTAAAATGCTCTTCTTTTCTTTCCTAAGCAATTTTCCAAGCCGCTGGTATAATGTGTAAAGAAAAGCAACTCTTTGGGCAGTTCCTTTCAGACCTCTTCATCAAACAAGCGCATCAGCTCTGGCCTGAGCTTCCTGCCTGTTCAGACCCTGCTGAAACGCCTGATGCTCCTTATTGGCCAGCTCTCATCAGTGCTGTGCTTGGTGCATGGCCTCACTGCTTACTATGCAAGCATGTTTAGGCAACGTACAAACCGAAGAAAAAGAATTGAGGTTCTGAAGCCTGGAGAGGTTAGTTGTCTGCTGCCTATACCAGATAAAATGAATTGGACTTCCATCTACAGTCCCTAACTTCTGGGTAAGTTAAGAAACTTGTAAGAAAAGTCAACATAATTAAAATAGTACCAGGATAAAAAGCCATGAAGAGGAATAATTAAAACATAAACCTGATACCACAAACCAAAACAGAGCAAGCAACAGAATGAGCACACAAAGGGAAAGATAAAGCTCTTTTAATAAAAACAGATTGACATTAAAAGAAAGAATTAAAAACAAAGCCATATAAAGACCTTTAAATGGAAAGCAAGGCAAAAAGCAACAACAACTCTGTGCTGCCTCTGAAGCACTCAGAAATAAAAACTACAATGAACAGGTGAGCAAATATAAATCTTTAAGCAAAACAAAAGACAAATGGATAAGAGGAGCCTACCAAAACAGATTCCTAATCCATTTTTACTTTATGGAAGAGTAGGACAGATATTTATCTGAATTTATATTAGTTTAACTCCTGTGCCACAAAGGTGCAGAATGATAGCATTTTCTTTACTTAAACCTGACAGCAAATGGAGAGACTGGGTGTGATACCAAAGATTAAGAGCATGTTTTTCATCACATGGGTGCACTGAGGTCCTTGAAACAAGCTGCATAAGAACTTCACATATCTTTTCCTTGTTTTAGATGTGTGACTAAAGAGGTTACTGACCCTCACAGCTGCTGGTTACTGGTCACTTCCCCTTGCAGACCTTACCACCCTCTCCAGTCTGCTAGCTCAGTAACTAGTAAGGAATTAAAACTGCTCAGCATATTTAAATGCTAAGTGCTGGAATCTACTGGCTTTTTTTTCTTTTTTTTTCCTTCACTTTTTTTAATTGAAACAGTAGAAAGTGACAAATCAAATAGGTTGGAGCTGTTGTAACCTCCAGCAGAAAGCAGGAGCAAGTAGAAGTTGCTTTTCAAGCTGGTGTCACTGTATCCAGAAGGCAATTTGTAAGCAAGCTGCTCCTTATGTGAGTGGCAAGGGCTGATTGTAAGGCCAGATTTTCCCAGCCCATATTCCTGTGCAGGGAACATTTTCACAACAGGAAGAAGGTGGAGGAAGCATTGAAAATAGACTTTGAACAACCAAGAACTTGGACGGACGCTGTATTCGCTGCAAGGAGCAAGCAGAGCAGGTATGTGTCTCAAAGATTTATCTGTGAAACAGTGCTAACTGCAAGCGTCTTCGGAGCCATAACTGGACTTAATATGGGCATAGCCAGCCTATGCAGTGGTAGGAAAATTGACTCAGCATAGCATAAAGTGCTCTAGCTGTAAGATTAAGACAGTCATACCAACATGGCATTTTGACCACCTCTGTAATCCCAGCAAAGATCCTTAATGCACCAGTCCATGTGAAATTGTAGCATAGATTTAGGAAAGCAAGGCTGGATGTAGTAAAACTGTCACTATGAAAAGCCTTGAAACTCATCATCATGATCATAAAAGAGGATGAACTTCACAAATGTACTGTTAGTATACTAGTCAGTGTTTAATGAAACATGAGTCAAATGAACATGAAAGACACTGGTCCCAGACCAAACTACTGATCCTGAGAAGTACTCTGTTCTGCCAGAGACTACATATCCTGCCTGTCTGTGGAGTATGAGACATGCTAAAATCTGCCTTAGAAGAAATTCAGAAAAGAAACAGGTTATTAATATCTTACTGCTCCTACATGGCAATCTTGCCATTGTGCAAAATATGAACAGGACCTGTTTCCAGATTCTGGCAGTCTTATTCATACTGAAGAGCAGTACCCTCTCCCAACACTAAGAAGTGACTCGTGTGAGTAGTGCTAACATTGCCACTGGAAGCTGTGTGATAAGCAGTATCTCTCTGAGTGAAGTCTCCACAGTCTGGATTTCTGAGGTGGATGCAATTTACAGAGTTGGTTAGATAGGAAGTAGCATGAACCTTGTGCTAAGTTAAAGAACTAGCAGCTGTACTTTATACCTACCTGGATTTTTTTTTTTTTTAAAAACAAAGCAACAGACCTAGTTTAAGTCAATACAAGCACTAATAGGACAAAATACCATAGTTAGATATGTCTCAGTCATCATTGCATTAAATGAACCATCACAGTAATCACATGGTAAGCTGCAGATGGACTAATACATTCCTAGACAACCAGAGAAATGAACTAACACTGAATGGGAGAAGATGCAGTTGCATTAGCGTAACTGTGCAAATTGATGCTCCCTGCTTCTCAGTATTGAGTATTACTTGGATTTAACATCTTTGGCTATCAATTACGATCTACTACATACCAGCCAGCTCATATAAATACGTTCTAAATGCTTGGTAAGAAACTTTTTTTCCTATGAGAAAATATTTTTGTCCAAAATTGGTCCTATAAAGAAAAAAACCACATATATTTCTTATTTGTCCCCTTTGTTCTGGCAAAGGAAGAACATTGTGCTTATTTCTGAAACAAGGACAATGTCTACAGTACATCTCATACCTGACTATGAAAGGTAAGAACAGTCATTGTCATGAGCTCTTCTGAAAGACTAAGTGCCACAACCCAGACACTGCTGCTGAGAAAACCTAGCTGGGTTTCCCTAATCTTGGTCTTGTTGTGGAAAAATTTTTCATTTGAAAAAAAGGGTCATTAAAAAAAAAAAAAAAAAAAAAAGAAAAACATAAGGATGTCAAGGAGGATTCCAAAGCATAAGTCTGACGTGACCCCGTTCTATTAGAGAAGGAGAATTACAGTTATACCATCATTGAAGGAAGCTCTCAGGCAAACATATTAATATTTACAGTCTAATCATTAGATCATGTTTGTGCCTGACACAGTGGAAACTGTCCATAGAAGAGGGCTCCAAGGCATTAGAGTAATACAGATATGAAAAAAATAACCAGAGATAAGAAAGTACTGAGGCAAAGGGGTGGATAAATTTCCTGCTGAAGTCAAATGTAGTCCTGTTGACTTTAATGGGATCAAACGGAAAGACAGAGTGTGATTGCATTATGGTAGAATTTATACATTCATTAGAAAGTCAAATACTGTTCCTTGTTTACATTTAAGTTTTCATTTTAATTGTACCTTAATATGTTTTCCTTGGGAAACAAATAGATGTGACAAATTATGCCAGGGAATTTGTTGTAATAGATGCAAAGAACTAGAAGCCTGCTGTGAGCCATCAAACATATTTGGAGGTCAAAGCCATACTGTTTAATTTTTAGTTCTGGGAGAGAAATGATTCTAGTAATGTTACCTGGATACCAAATTGCATACAGACACTTGACTGTGCATTTAGTGTGTGAAAAACACTCCTTCAGTAACCACCTGGTCACAAGCAACTGCAGCGGACTCTCTCACTCTTGTCATGCAAGGAAACTGCCTCTCCTCCTGTCATAGCTGTAGATCATATAATGTAGTCATATACATTACTTCCAGCTTTCATTCCTTAAACACTATTTTACAAATGTCTCCTTTTCATCTCTTTTTTAAATTTAATTTTTATATGTCCATTTGGAGCCTACACTTTCCTGTTGTCTTTTCCATTTCTGACATCCCAGTAGTGGACATTCTACCTTTGTGGGCATCAACAGGTTCCTCTGTGTCAATTTTATGCATTAATTGAAAAGTATTTGTGTTTATACAGAGAGGTATATGATGGCCTCTAGTGGTTCTCTGTATGCATACAGATACAATCTTCAATGTATCTCTCATTTTATGAGTATGCATGCAGGAAGAAATAAAATATTGATGTCCAGCTGTTGTCTTTTATGAACAAAAACCTTTTGGCAACAGTAAACATAGTTGAACGATATGTCCAGCAGAGAGGTGATCTCTTCTATCAAAATGTAAGCTGGAATGTTTCTGAGCACTGCTCAGAATAGTCAGTGTAATGCAATTGCAAATCACCTAAAATGTCCCTAGTCCTTTGGATAGAGCATCACAGTTGAGATTATTCATTCTGAATGGAGGCATCCTTCCTGTATTTGACAGCCAAAATCATAGCAACCTTGCATGCAGAATGGTTTCTTAATTCTGTTTCCAGATGAAGAACTACATGATAGTTGACTGTTAGCCAACAAATGTGTCAGTCTCATCTTTCTTCTGAGTCACATCCAGATCTGTACCCAAGAGTCTATGCCTACAAATGCAGATGCATGGAAGGATCTCAGCTCTCTTAGGCAAATTGGATATTAGATGCATGTAATACATCAGTGCTGTCACTGCACTCCCCCAAACCTAATGTACCTGCCTCTGAGCTGTGACTGCTACTCGTAACAAATCTGTACCCCTCAGGACCTGACTTTGGCTGCAGGAGTCAGCAACTTCCTGATCTGAGAGGCCAAAGAATTAAAATGTTAGGGTTAGCAGCATCTTCTCTCTGCACATTGCTGCAAGTGCTCAAGCTATTTGCCCCTTAGGATCCTTTTCACAGAGGTCTGTGCCCTTGGAGGAGCAGGTTTGCCAACACAACAGGAGAAACAGCATGTTCCAGCTCACCTGCACTCTGTTACTCCCTGGAGAATGTATTGTTCTAGGCCAGGAAATATTTTGATTTTGAAATGTAGCTATGTCAGGTAGCCAGTTTTCCTCTAGAAAAGCAGATGCTATAGTGAATAGAGCATTGGAATATAAAAAGATTTATGTCAGGTTAATCCTCTAAATGGACAAAATAATGTTACACTTGCTTACCCATGTGGTTCTTCAAAGGTCTTTTGATGTACTAGTGTTGGCATTTTTGAGGTTATAACTCCCATGTTTTAGGGATTTTACTTACTTTAGTTCGAAAGAAAACTGCATTCCCAATAATTTGGCATCCTCTATTGTTAAAAATTATCCACAAGAGAAATAAAGAACCATGGCAACAAGAAATATATTAAGAGTATAAACCCCAAAGCATTTAATTCCTTAGTCTTGTTTTTTTTTAAAAAAAAGTTGTTAATTTTTTGGCTCTTTTTCACAAATTTAAACTTTTGTTTGAGACTTGTTGGATGCAAAGGTATAAGGAAAAAAAAGAGCTGAAACATTCTACAGATACATCGGTAGATTACAGTCACATCTTTCTACATTAATACAGTTGTGATATGTTCAAATATAGTCTTCAAATAGTTCTTATTTACATAGATGACCAGGTTATGTGTTTAAACATGTATCTGAATTCCCAACCATAGGATTTCAATGTATTTAAGGACTGAAAGATTAGAATGCAAATCCATAATGCCATACCTCAGAAAGAAAAAGAGCCTAACAAAAGCCATTTAGAAAAAAATGATAGGTTTTGATTCTTGCCATTGAAATTCTAGCAATATAATTAACAAGCAAGGGGTAGATTATTTGACTTTTGGCTTCCAAAGAATTTAGAGGGTGAAATATAACATAATACAGCTGAGGGAAGTTAGACATGAAGAGATGATGGGTGAAAGGCTGACAACCCTCAGAAATTGTCTAAACCATTTCATTTACATTATCAGGCATTCCAAGGTAATCTACATAGCATCAAAAGTTTGTCAAGAAAATGCATTTCCAGCTGAGCTCTACTGAGTTCAGTTTCAACTGAAAAAATTTCAGCTTTTCCAAAATTTTTCCAAAATATTCTGGTTGCAACTTTTTGCATGTGATCATTGCTGCTCATCTGCCACACAAGTTCTGTTCCTATGTCTCTTTGTTTATTTGCATTTTTTGAAGGCAGAAATCCATTTGGAAAGAGAATTCAGATTAAAAAAAAAGAACCAACAACCAAAAAAAATATACTATGAAAGGAATATCTTTTAGTAAGGAAGAATTACTGCATATAGATTTAAGTGGAATAAAGGACCTAATTAGCTACCCATAGCAGTAGGCAATAAATATTTTATTCCATATACCAGTTGCTGATGATGTTTTGCCTCCAGACTGATCTCGTTCCCTATGGTACAGTGTATTATTTGTTTTGCTGACAAGCACTCAAACATCTGATATTAGACCACTTTCAATTAAGTGTGTTAGAACTGGAGACTGAAGCTCCAGGGAAGAGGCATTTCAACTTAATGCCAGTGAAGTATAGACTGTCCCTGTACTGAAAAATACAGAGGATTTGAAACAAGTCCTTTAGATCATCTAGGTCGCTCCAGATCAAAACTGTTGTATGGCTTTATTTAAACTTCACCTTTCCCTTTTGGATTTCTTTGTTGTGACACACGGGTTTACTTATTCTTCTCCAAGCTCCACATATATGAGAAAAAGTCTGAAGCCATCAGTTTCAAGCTTAAAAACCAACATATTAGCAAAATCTTTTCAAAACTGTGCCTAGATGAAATGGGTTATTTATTAATATAAGCATAAAAAGGCTATCTAATAAAGATTAGAAGTGCCTACACAAGCAGTATGTGGGGGAAGAGTCACTTCTACAATGCTATGAACTATATCTATATTATTAACATACTGAATGCCTTCTTATAGCATATTACTGTACAGACTATTTGAGGAGATTGTGTGTTTTATTGTCCTTTCTTGGACACTGTATGCTTAAGAGTGTTAGAGAACTAGACAAGACGTGAAGCTGATGATACAAAGCCTATAAAATTGGCCTGATTCACAGGGTTGCGGAGAGCCTATTGAAGCAATTGGCTCCACAGCCGCTTAGCACTGCTGAAAATAAACCAATTTCTCTCTTACTAGTATGAAATGAAGCATGACCCAAAACACCTGCCATCTACAGCTGGTTGGAAATTTCAAGAAACCTAAAAAGAAACTTGAAATCAGATTTCTGCTGTCTCTTCTATTTTCATATAATTTTTATGCAATTTCTTCACTTCGCTTATGAATAGAAAAACCTTATTTCAAATCCTTGCTGAGAGAATATCTCTCCCAGCATAAGCCAGGCTGCCAGCTTCCTTCAAAAGGTGTGTGGGTTCAAAAATATCAAGCCCCAAATCTTAACTTATATTCCCAGTGAAGTCTGGGGTGTTATTGAAAGGGGAAGGTAAAGATCTGTCTTATTATCAGGAAGATGATACATTGCTGTTCCACATATACCTATTCTTAGGATACCAGGGTGGTCTGTTTTCCTTCCATTCTGTCCCTCTACTACTGTTTACAAATGTTGCATGGAAAATCCTGTCCCTACTGAGGTCAGCAGCAAAACTGCTATTGATTTCTGAGCGCCAAGGATTCACACAGGATCTTTATGTATTTTTTTCCTCCATGTAGTGATAGTCGTGTTTGTGTTTAGAATAGGTAACTAAATTGTCACTGTACTATAAGCTAGTAGTGCTCTTTGGATAATTTTCCAACTGTATATTTAAAGAACCAGACTCTGAAACTAAGCTAAATCTGTATTTAATTACTCTTCTCCAGACAAATTTGGTTTGCGTCTTTTTAAATGAAAAATCAATCACTTTTTTTCCCCTGAAGTAAGAGGGTCCAGTGGCATTCTGAGTAAAGTGTATGCCAAAGGAGCCAATATTAATACAATTAGAATAGAATACATCAACAATTTAACTCCTTTGTGACAAACTACAGGAAAAATCAAGTTGTCATCTTGCAGTGGATGATTCCAAAGGCAGAACTGTAGGATACAGTGTGAATTAAAATATAATAATAAAAAAAAAGATAAAAATGGGAAGAAGTCTGCCTAACAAAGCAAAAACATTTCACTGATGCTTCAGCATTAGAGAGTAGTTCAAGTTTTGTGAAGAAACTCCAAATTGGTGAGTACAGCTGTGTTTCTGGGTGTGCTCAGCTGGACCATTGCCTTGGCAGAGGTAAAATTTCTCTTGTGATTCCAGCCTCTGTCTACCAATGTCCTCACAAGACCTTATTTTGCTATTATGTTGATTGAATATGTTTAACCTCTTCTGTTGAGGTGGTTTGAAGCACAAATAAGATGGTTATTAGGACAGTTGTAGAAGTCCATAATGGTAGGATCCCTTATTCTGTGGGAAGTCTATGTGGGAACCAGTTCTAGATAAGGATACCTACATATAGTTGTATGAATGTAGATTCCTACACATATGATGTCATAGGGTCTGGAATATCCCTTTGGACTGTTGGGGTCAGCTGTCCCATCTGTGTCCCCTCCCAACTCCTTGTGCACTCCCAGCCTCCTCGCTGGTGGGGTGGGGTGAGAAGCTGAAAAGGCCTTGGCTCTGTGTAAGCACTGCTCAGCAGTAACGAAAACATCTCTGTTATCAACACTGTTTGGAACACAGATCCAAAACATAGTCCCATACCAGCTACTATGAAGAAAATTAACTCCATCCCAGCTGAAACCAGTACAAGTATTTGAGACATCCACCTACATTAGGAGATAAGATACCCACAGCTTTCTGAAGAGTCACCTAGGGTCCTGGCAGAGTGGCCATTAATGTCTAAAAGACAGCTAGATACCTCTGTAGGGTTAGGTAAAGTGACACTTGGTCTCCAGAGAAGGTAGAATAGGATTATTCCTATTCCCATTAGATTGTGAATAGGAGGCACTGAGATAAATGTAGGTGTCTCCATCTCCTCTATAGCATACCTTGTGTGTATTTTTCACCAGATAACACTTGCTTACCAATAATAACACTAAAATGTAAAGGAAAATTATAAAGAAGAGCTTTAGATTACCTGTATCGCAGACAAAGAACTTTTGCAGTTAACAACAAAGTCAGTTTCCCTCTAGCTTGCTAATACTGGACGAAGATCCTTTTTTGTTTCTGACTATAGGGAGGACCAGCTTAAAGAGGAAGCATTAGAAGAAGGTTAAGGATTTTTGAGTAATTCTCATTGCCAGAGGAGAGTGACACTTCTCTTTTCTTTTCTCTCCTGGTGGCCTGATTTACTGGTGAGTTTATACCTCATTTTGAGACCTTGTGTAATTTCCAAGACTTTCTATTCATAGCAAATTATGGGTGAGAGTCACAGTACACAAGAAACAGTCCTGTAGGAACACAACAGAAACTAAAACAATTTACTCCTCATGAAACACAGAAATCAGAAGAAAAATACATGTATCAGTTTCTTTTTGAAGGAAATTAAAGCTCTGCATTTTGAGGTAAATTTTTAAGTAAGATATTTCAGTTTAGAGTAAACTGATTTATAGTGATAAGTCATTTTTCTTTCCCTCTTGGTAATTTTTTGTTTGTTTGTTTGTTTTTTAAGAGAGTGCCCTTTGAGTTGGAAAATCATGCCAACAAAATACTCAGGAACTATTTCTGAGAACATATCCCAAGTTTGATTGATAAAAAATAATAAATAAAAAAGTCAGTGATAGGAAAAGGTATTGAACACTGTTATCCAAGATAAACCTCTTTATTAACTCTTGATTATATAAGGAAGACAAAGTATTTAATGTTAAATTTTCATAGGTGACTACCTGTTTCCTGTTTGTCCTGTGAAGTGACCGGTTTCTCTTGAATTTATGTCCCTTATAGCATTCCTTCATTACATGGTGAAAGGGAACACGAAATCAAATACTACATAAAACTGAGAAATGTTACTTTTCATTAATTTTTTCTTCAGGGTACAATTCAGTCTGAGAAATATTGTCAAAACTAAAAGTCCAAAACCTACATTTAAATTGTGCATCTGAAATTACAGTTACATATGAGAGTTTGTTGCTTAAACCATGGTCCATCCCAGACCTTGCAACCCAGATAAGGCTGTCATGCAAGGGAGAATATCCCGGGGAGCCTAAACCAGCTGCTTGTACAGAACACCTCCTTGCTACAAATGAACCAAGAGAAACGGATGTTCCTGAGGGGGATCTGACCCATTCAAGGAGGTTCATGTATCTCTTCATTTACAGTACAAGAAGCCTAGAAAACTAATTTAGGATCACTGCCGAAGTTCATAGACTTAAATTCTGGATGACAAGGGTTAGATGAAGTGACTGTTAATGAGAATTACAGACTTGCAATTCAAATTCTTAATGGATTATGAAGATGGAGAAATAAGAGACTTTCAGTGGCTGAATTTCTTTCCCAAAGTGCTGAAAGTTTTCATGACATCTTGTGATTCAATCCCTACATCAGGAACAATCAGGTTTTCTGTTTTGAACAATCTGACCTAATTCATTTTATTAAAGGATAAATGGAAACACAGAAATGGTGGCAAATTCTTGAGTCATAACTATGATTTCTTTCAAGAAACATGTCACGATAAAGCTTAAAAAAATACAGACACATTTGCATTCAGTAATATAACTCTTCCAAAATGCCTGACTACTTACTGGGATTTGAGCAACCAAAATTATTTTAACCTGATTTTGTCATTTTATCTCTCTTCTTCACTTTTCAGTGAAAGATAAGCATTAAAGAAAGGCTAAGACTTGATGAAAGGCTAGGTAAAAATTGTCTGTTATGAGCGGGGTGATAATGTATGCATGCAGCTTCAGAAGTCTTGTATTAAGAAGCAATCTGAAATTCCATCCTCAAATACTCATTTTGTCAATCTCTTAAAACTCGTGGAATTTACTATGGCTAGTTCTTCTTCACTTACATCCATGGCAAGAATAATCTGTGGCATTGTTTAAACAGACTTCAGCAAAAAAACTGCTAAATATTGATTCTGCTATGTCTGAGCTACAAATTAAATTAATTTTGATAGTACAGTAAAAAAAAATTTTACTTAATTAAAAAGCTGTATTTAAATATACTAAAATATATAATAAATACCATTTTAAATAATTCCTTAAAGTTCATGAAAATTAGATCATTAATCTTAGGGCAAGAGTACTGTCCACTAGCAAGAAAATATAATCATGATGAAACTCTGAATTTTCCTCTCTGTAATGTATCCCTTAGAATAAAACTCTTTTCCCCCAAGTTTCACAAGATTTGTCATACCTTTTTGTCTAAGAAAAGAAGCTACCTTATGGACAGGTATAAGATATTTCAGGGAATTTATACAGCTGAAGGCTCACTAGCAACTTGGCAGTAGTTGAAATTTCTGCAAGTATCTAAAACAACAAAGGAAAATAAGAAAGAGTAGATTATGTGATCTTAATGTATAACAAATAATAAGTAGCATTGTTTCACAGGTAATTCCACTGTTTTCAGTGGACAAATCAACTTGGAAGATTTTAATCAGCATAAAAGTTTCTCAGTTTGACTCAAGAATTGCAGAGCCATACAATAGGGGGAGGATGTTTTGCTAGAGTTTCTTTGCGGGGTGGTGGGGGCGAGGATGATAGAATAGTTGCTAAGCAAAATTAATGCTACTACTCCCAAAAGCTGCTGAGGGCTAAGAGCTACAGTCACTTCTTGCTTCAGTTTAGTTTTCTTTGAGGTCTTGAGATAAAAATTCTGAGCTTGACTCTGAAAAATTAAACAACAAAATGAATGTGAGATGTCATAGATCAGAAAACATTCAGAATATGTTAGAATGGCAGACATTCTCCGGAACAGGAGAAGCACCATTGCTAATTAAAAAGGACAATTCACTTGGTAGCATAAATTTTTACATTTTTAGCAATTTTTTCTGCAGATAACATTTCACTTCAAGTTTTTTATGTATTTTACAAATGTTAATGAATTGAGCTTCAGAGCTGTAGCCTCCTGATGTTAAGTGGATAATATTAGTCACATATCACAGAGGGGAAAACTCATGCTAAGCCCTTGTAACAGCGGTGAATTTTGCCCTGTGTGATTCTGGAAAGTCAATGAGTCTCCACACTAACACGGGAATGCACTGCTGAACAGATTAATGATGGGTTGTATATAAACTTGCTGTGATTGCTCCTCTGAGCAGAAATGCATTGTACATGTAAATCGAGCCTGAGTGCTACTCGGCATGTATATTGTAAAGAATCTTAAGAAACAAGGCACATACAAAGAAGGTAGAAGGAAACAAGCAATGCACAGGTAGGCTGGATCTGGATGAATAGAGCTGATTACAGACTTAAATTTTGGTTAAATTTCAGCCTACCAGCCAGAATGCAAATGAGAATAATTGTAGAAAAAGGAAAAACTTGTCAGCGGGTTAGATTACTTCAGGAAAGCATGGCGCAGACCACAAATGAATTGTCTGTCTTTTGCTCCCATCCCAAGGCAATAAAACTGCTCACTGTCCTCTACATTCAACTTTGAAGTCAAAATT
>VYZV01001914.1:13347-42713 GCA_013401275.1 Pandion haliaetus | reverse complement strand
AAACATGTATTGCAGCTCAAGAAGCTTGGTATAGATGATTTGGTGCACTTTGATTTTATGGATCCTCCAGGTATCTATTTCTGTTATATCTACTGTAGGTGTTATGTTTTTGACTTCTGAAATCTTCATTTTGGTGAATGTTTTATATAATAACAACATGGGGTGAATTTTTTTGTTTTTTCACTGTTTTTATTGTAATCCATAAGGAATGTCTCTTGTTTATCCTGAAATGTAGTGCTCTGTGTCTTATCAAAGCAAGTTTTTTGTTTCTGTCTGCATAACAGCTTTTAATGGAACCAAGGAATCTACTGAATGCCCCTTACATGCAGAGGATAAGACAAAATTATGGGCATTAGGAAATCTATTACTTGATGAGGCTTTTTTACTCATCACCTTGATTATATATTCTAATTGTGCATCAGTTAACAACTGCATGTAAATTAAATTGGCTAGCGATTTTAAAGCTGAATACATGTTTTTGGCTCAAACTATAAAGTTAATATGCATCTCCTTTCTAACAGTATTAAATGCTCATATATACTTTAAAAATAACTGGGTTATATTGCTAATTAAAAACGTAGATCAGCCACATATAAATAACATCAAAGTTGGTTGTTTTTCTTCCCTCTAAAATGAAAATACAATCTGTAAGCTTTTAAATAGCTCTACAGAACAATTGCATTCCTTGTGCTGTGCAGCATGTATGATAGCTTTTGGATTTCCTTCTGTTTTGCTTTGTGGGTGTAATACATGCTTGCTATGAGGAATGCAGGATTAAGAGAATGTTCTTACAGGCTCAGATATGTGAAAGACTATAGATACCTACATTTGACATGGCTGAGATTTTAGGACTATCAATCTATTTCATATGGAACAATGGTAAACACATCAGTGTGTTGGGGGGAAAGTGATATTACTATGGTACTGAATATTTCACAATGCCACTGCTGTCTGAATTTTGAAAAGCAGTAATCTTGAAATATTCAAAGCTTTTGATCTAGTCAAGAGCTATTCTAAATGGATTCTCCACCCCTGCCCCTTATTCATGTCTGGATGTACATAACTGAATTTGGTAACAATTTTGAGTTTGGAAGCCAGTTGAATAGAGAATGAAAAATAAGATGGCTATTATAATATAGTTTGCTTCCTCATTTTTCGCTTATTCAGAGCAGTTTGATTAATATGCCTACCTAAATACTTTTTCTTTCAGCTCCTGAAACTCTGATGAGAGCCTTAGAGCTTTTGAATTATCTGGCAGCTTTAAATGATGATGGAGACTTGACTGAGTTGGGATCCATGATGGCTGAATTTCCATTGGACCCACAGCTGGCTAAAATGGTTATTGCAAGTTGTGACTACAACTGTTCTAATGAGGTCCTATCTATTACTGCCATGTTGTCAGGTAATAGCAAGGAAAGAGATACTAAACAAAATACAGATCTTCAGTTTGGGGAAAATTGAGTTTTTCCACATCAAAACCAAACAATATGTTTCTAAGAAAATTAGAATTGGTTTTTAAAACTTCATATAGGAGTTTAATCAATCATTATGGATTTATGTAGAGACCATGAAGCTAATGAATTAACATTAAGAAATTAATATGCATAAAATCTTCTAACAGTTTGCTCCTAACTTTAGTTAAAAGTGTATATATTTGAGTTGATAGAGGGGGGAAGAAATCAGGCTAGTAGAACAGAAATTTCTTTTTAGGCTCATAGTCAGGACCAGAAACATCAGCTCAACCACTCTGTTCTTGAGGCAGTGAAATCTGTTTTGTATTGTGCATTCTTCTGCACTTTGATAAATCCCAGTATTTCCAAAAGGATTACAGTGTAATTTATATTAAACCATAAGCTTGTACATGAAATGATGATACATTTTTCAGTCATTAACTGGCAAAGCTGAAGAACAGTCCTTACTTGTAAAGGGAAGAAAGAAACTTTGGGTGAGGATATATAGTTATAAGAATTAATTTGTGTGCACAGCTGTACTTTACTGCTGCATTATGTGAATAGCACTGCGTCAGAGCAGAGCTGCCTGTCGAGAGAGCTTGATGAGAGAAAAATGTTATCAAGCAAGCCTTGTATTTCATTCCCTAGCTATGCAGAACTGACTTTGTTTTATAGTTAGTCGTCATAAGACAAGCAGCAAGATTTAGTCTATTATGAAAATGGGGATGTTCTTACTCATAACTACTCTTTTCTTTCTGGTGTGCTATTTTGTCAGGCTCTTCACAGTGCAGGTGTACTGTTTACATGCTTAACTTAGTTGAATAGAGCAAAAAAAGTTTTGGCTAAATGTAAAATCTGTTGCTTCAGTTTAGTCTTACAGTATATTTATATGGAAGTTTTTAAGAACAAGCTAAAATGTTTGTTGCAGAGTTATGACTGTTCAGACTCAGAGCAGATGGGCAGGGCAGAATCGTAATAATTTTTTTTTTCATTAAATGGTAAGCTTAATTGCGGAGGTGGTGGTAGGTTGGTGCCTGTCTTTCTCTTCCCTTCCCCCCCCTACCCCCAGTCTCTACTACTGAACATTAAGTCTAGGATTTTTGTCTGTGGTCTTCAACTGATTTGTCTTACTCCTTTTTTGTATTTAACTTTTCCCGGGCCATGATCTTTCTTTTGTTTTAAGGCACAATTAATGTCATGAAAAATAAGTTTTGGGGAGTGAAGCTGGTTAAGGTATGGGTTGTAACTGAAATCCTGCTCTTAAAAAAAACCCAAAACATAGTCCTACTATGTGTGAGGACTATTTCCCAAAGTAAACACTTTTTTACACCAGTGGCATGACTGTATGTTATAGTGCCTTAAGTCCACATAGAGATTGTCAGGCTCTGGATAGCAATCCATGTATTAGTTTGCACTGAATGGAAAACTAGGTACCAGAAAAGAGCAGAGAATAGCATTGAATAAATGAGCAGATTAAGTGATTGTATTTCATTTTAGAAGAGCTGTGGTGTCTTGCTGTGGGGTAGAAAGTGCTATTACTTATTCAAAACAGTGAGCTAAGCCAGTGATAGAATCATTTGGAATTTACTTTTATTAGTCTGAGTTTGAAATTAAAATACACTTTGTTACCTCTGTTTTCAAATGCAGGACCCAAAATACAGGATATTTATTTTGTACCTGCATTTCTGTTTAATGCATTGGTCTTTCTTGATTTGTTACCATGTGATTCACTGTTGCAGTGTGTATTTTTTTTCTTCTCAAGTTCCATCCAGTATTCAACTCGGCATACTTTCGACATGTAGTGTTTTGGGGCTTTTATGAGAATTTAAGAATAAAATAAAGTAAAACCACATAACACCTCACAAAAAGGCCCTCATCTGTTAGGGACAGATGAGGTGCAAAGAGGTGTTCTCATGAGATTGATGGGCTTCAGTATGAGAAGGCTAATGTAGTCCCAAGCAGCTGGAAAAAGATAAAAGGATTTGTAGCATCTTACTTAGCATTAATTTTATTAAAATTTAGCCTCTTAAAAATTATATCTACTTAAAATGAAACTGATTTTTTTCTTCCTGTAGGTCTCTATAAAGTGAAAATCTCTTAACTACTTTCAGCATCTTGTGAATTAGTATCAATATTACAAACATTTAAGAATGTTGAGAGACCATGCATTAAGTTGGCTGCAATACTATTTGTGGTCTTTGGTAGTCTGTATTTGGAAAGGGAATGTAAAAACATGGGTTTTGGATTCAAGACAGACTGAGTCAGATTTATGTAAGAGAATATAATGATAGAGAAAGCTCATCACATTGTGATTTTTTTTTTTTTTTTTAATTTCAAGTAGTGCCAAAGGACAGTTTAACCTTCCACCACTACCGCTACCATCACAACCTATAGACTTGTATTAATACCTTCATTCACATGTTTCTGTATACCAGTGCTGATAACAATACCATCTGGGTAAGAGGACTTGACTTTACTAGTGTGTTCTGTCTAGTAGTAGACTTGTGATAAAACTCCCATTTGTTTAGACTGTGCTAGTGCAGTACAGTTTCAGAACTGTCTTCTTCACTCTGCCCATAGAGGGTTTCTGAGAAAGCAAATTTGCGATTAAAGTGTGTTGTTACATGGGGTACTAGCTCCTGGTAGAGCTATCAGCACTGGCTCTTGAACTAAGATCTGTTCAGCCTTCCAGTATACTTAGGCAATCCTGATGGCCTTCAGACTTGAGATTTTGATGCCTACATATAGTTCTATTAAAATAATCAGGTACTCTGTAGCTTTGAAACCCTCTTGTCTTACAGATGTGGTTAGGTGTTGATGTACCAAATCAAGGTAGTAAACAGTCCAAGATGCAGTTGGAGGCCATCCTGCCCTGCCCTATGCTCTGTGAACTGACCTAGCTAGGCCTTGTTCCTCTATCTGTGAATGCGTGACTCATCGATATGGGCGTTTGTGTTGGGCCCATACCAACCTTGTTTAGTCCCACAGTGTTTTGTTCGCCCCACGGAAGCAAAGAAAGCAGCAGATGAAGCCAAGATGAGGTTTGCCCACATAGATGGAGATCATTTGACGTTGCTGAATGTCTACCATGCTTTCAAACAAAGTAAGTGTGCACCTGTTTTAGCAAAACTATTTGTAATTCTTGGTGCTGCCAGCTTTTGTTCCAGGGTTCCAATGATGGTTGAAAGGCTTGGGCTTGTTTTTTGAGCCATTGTATTGTAATCTTAATTTTTTTTTTTTAATATGTAAAAGAGTTATTTAAGTACTGCTTTTCTTTGGGGGGGAAACAAAAACAAAAAACTAGCCAAAAGATCACGTAATAAACTGATGAGTATGGAGGGAAGCCAGGCTTTTAAATCAATGCTGGATAACCTTGGACAGAAGGAAGTGAGCGTTCCTATAATTAAGAAATATTGGAAGTTTGTTATCTGGCACTAATTATAGAAAAATTTGCTTAATTGCTTAGGAATTTTTCAGGGAGGGTAGTGCAGAGAGTACTGTGAATTTGGAGAAGGAATATGTTCCTAGAACCAAAACCTTTTTAATCCTAACTTCTTAATATAGTTAGGAATTCTGTAATAAGGCCTTGGGATGGATTGAGAGGCAAAGGGGTGATGCATCAACAAGAAGTAACGTAGAGCTATACAATAAATTTATTTCACTGACCTCATTTCTGTGTATGGATTTTAGGGAAAATGTATGGTCCTCCTTAGCATAGCTAAGTATATTTTAGTAGCTTGAAAAAGATGGGAATGAACAGGTGAAGCTAGGAGTTCTCTTGAAAAATGACTATGTAAGTGGCATGCTTTTTTAACAGTGACTTGTCCTGGTGGTAAGTAAAAAGATTACTCCTAACTGCTAGCCAGGTTAAATTAAGTGCTTCAGTTGCATTTTCTTGTAAGCAAACAAAAAAGCAACACTTTTATCCTGAGTAAAAAGAAACATAACTCAGTGCCCCTTTCTATTGCAGCTTTGATCTATAAATTTTGCATTGGAACATTCTAACACTGTATCATTATGTGGCAATCCAAAATAAGGGTATCTTCAGAGTAAAAGTCCAAACAAAAGTATTCAAAACTGTTTAAAATAATAGCTGAGACTTCCAAACACCTGTGAATTGAAGACATCTGTTGCTTGTTTTTTTCTATTAGCTTTTTAGTTAACAGGATCTGGTATGTCTTGCAGACATTTTTGTGTGTGCATGTTTCTGGAAGCCGCTGCTTTCATGCTCAGGTTACGGAGGGATGGAATTATTTGGGGAATAATCTCTTGTTCAGTTTCACTGTGAAATTGAGTAGGATTTTTGGGATTCAGGATTGGAAGATAAAATGCTGCTACTGTTTGTGTCTAGAACAATAGAAAACAGTTACGGGTCATCTAAAATGCACAGTTCAAATGGCATAGAAAGTAACATGCTATGGTACTTCAATTATGGTTCTACTGTATAGTGTACAAGAGCTTCAGCATTCATACTTCATTTAAAATATATTCTGTAAGATATAGCGCAGAAAGAACTTAATCTTTCCTCAAGTTATGTAACCTTCCTTCTTTTCAATGGAAATTAATAATAGTCTCTCTGTACAAGAGATACTTTCCGTTAATTTTTAAGGCTAGTGTTGCTAGGTTATTAAACTGACATCACTTCAACATCACTTGAAAAGTAACAGAATGGGTAGGGGGAACTGTGTTTCCTGGTGTTAAACATGCAGGTTTTTATCCTGACAGAATGGCTTAGTCTTGCTGTCTTAACAGATTTCTTATTAGAGTGATCAGCAGTAGAAACAGTAACTTAGGAGTACAGAGTTCTGTTACTGACACTGTATTTTACCAGTCACCTACACTTACTTAAACTGCTGTGAGGTGCATCACACTTAGTATTAGATTAGTCTGTATAGCTCTTGTTACTTGAATGCTTAACTTAAGGAGGGTTTGGTTTCTCAAATACAATATAATTATGTACAATCTTCTTTCGTGTTCATTGCACACTACAGTTAAAAGTTTGTGCAGTGTTCCTTATGTTCAGTTACATTTTACACTGCAGGTTTGAAAGATTATTTTCCTAGTTGCAGGACGTGATTTTGAAATGTGCAAAATTTATTGGTATGGTATTTCAACAAAACATCAGCAATTGTGTGTATATTATGTTGATGAGGGGGGAAAAGCTAATTTTCTTTTGTCCTGACATGTTTCCTGAAGAGAGAACAATTTGGGCAAGTTATCTAATGCAAGAAATCGACTGAATAAATTAAAAGCTGTTGTCATTTATAAAAGCTTATGGATATTTTTTTCTGGTTCATCTGACTGATCAATTGGTTATTTGGTGTTTTATTTACTTGTTCTAATTGGATGAAATACTTATTTTTGATTCATGTTTTTTAATGTTGCAGATCATGAGTCGGTTCAGTGGTGTTATGACAACTTCATTAACTACAGGTCCCTGATGTCTGCAGACAATGTACGCCAACAGCTGTCACGAATCATGGATAGATTTAATTTGCCTCGTAGAAGCACAGACTTTACCAGCCGAGACTATTATATCAACATAAGAAAGGCATTAGTTACTGGGTATTTCATGCAGGTATGTGTGCATTCTTGTAGGGAACATAGTTCAGTGTTTACGTGGCTTTTAATGTTAGTATGTTTGTTGTAATTTATCAAAACTTTATGAATGATACTTAAATTATATATAGGTAACTATATTACCACTTAGCCTTTGTCAGGTTGCTTGGTTATTAATCAAGTAGTACATTCTTTAGTCAAATCTTACTTGGAAGAGAAGTTGTAAGCAATATTACTAGTATCAAAATACTGTTTCTGGCATGACCAGTAAGGAATTGACTGCTAACTTCTGAATAGCTGAGGAAGTAACTTCATAAAAAATTTCAAAGTAACTGCAGAATATGTAGTTTTTAAATTACTTGTAATCTGATACGAATCGGGTCAGTATAGTTGTATATAAATATTAATTATATGTAATCCTTATAGAAGGAGGGTCTTTTCTTTTGCATACTTTTCCATATTTATATTTCACTTTTAAATTACGTGAGTCACAAGTACTGGAGCAGGTCTGTAATCTTAAAATGTATGCTGTTTGTAACTCATTTGCCTCTTCAACCAGGATGGTATGGAATGCAGTCTCTACTGCTACCTCCTGGATGCTTTGCATTTTGTGTTAAGCATGTCTCCAAGCTAGAATGTAGTCTGGGTTTTTCCTTATTGTGTTTTGTTTTGGTTTTTTGGGCTGTGGTGTTTGGGTGGGTTTTTTGGGTTTTTGGGGTGTTTTTTTGGCGTAGTCCCTTTGTGCTGTGTTTTTTCTCTTCAGCATTCATCCCTGGGGCTAGAAGAGTCCCTTTGCTGGCTCTTGCAGACCCAGGGGTCCAGAACCTGTAATGGGAGTGACTCTTCATCCTCATTGACTCTGGACTGTTGGGACAATGTTTTTTCCAGCCAGCATGTGTTCTGACACATCTTGGCAATGTTCTCTGCTACAGCCCAATATCTGACTTCTGGAAGAACACAACTTTGTTACCCTTAAGAGGCTGACCAGTGGCCATGGCATTTCCTAATTTTTCATTTGAGCTATTCTCTAGTGGTATTTGAGCACAAAAGCTTACTAGTTGGAAAGGGAATCATTGGTTAGTGCTGTGCAGGTTCGAATGGCAAGCAGCTTGACAGGCACACACTTATTACATCCTGACTGGGGCACAGACTTGGGTACCACATACATGTAAACCCCCTTCCCTGCCCTGCCGAGGAAACAGTGCCTTCCCCAGAGCTAAGCCAGCCAGTTGGTAGCAGAAACATGTTTCTGGGTTTTCAGAATACAGGAGTGTCAATGTCAGTAACTGCATTTCACTGTAATGCAAATGGGAGATTAAGGCTGTTGGCTGCTTTTAAATTTTAAAGTGGTTCTAAAGACTTGACTTGCTGTAACCCTTCAGACAAGCAGGCTAGTCACTTTTGAGTCCTTGTTTTTGGGACGTTTTCTTCATGGGGGGGTGGGGGGCACTTTAGTATGCATTCCCACCTACACCTTTAATTCTGTAAACGTTTTGCAAGACAAAGAACAGTTCTGCCCAACGGTCCTTGTTGGGCCCTAGCTGATTGAGGAAGGTCTGATTGCCACAGTTGCGCTTTTGTTTGTCAGAGTACCCTATGGCTTCTTTCATTTGCTTGGAGCTATAGCAGGTCACGGCCTTAGAAGTTTGTGCGCTGTCAGTTTGTTTTATGTCATTCAGAGTGAAACTCTTTCTCTAATAGACGTTTTCCTGCTGTGGATGTGGAACTGCACTATTGGTGCAGGTAGCTTTTTGGTCTCTACTGCTCAGGAGTTAAAGATCTGACTGTATGTTTTTGCTGTGAATAGAGTAGTAGGCTCACATAGATGAAAATGAAAGCCTTTCCAGAAGCCTTCTCAGGCTTCCATGGTCAATAGGTTGTTTACCACCCCGCTCGCCCAATATGCCTGGTTGAATTTTTGGGCTGAATCAAGAGACAGCTGTGGGAGACCTCTTGAAGGCATTTGGAGGGGAAGTAATTTCAAGTTTTCCTTCTCCTTTGATGTGTTTTGAGTCCATTTTATTTTGAGTTTCTTTGAGTCTTCGACCTCCATCATAGTGTGATACTTGTTTGACCTTGACTCTGTACCTTCTGTCATGAATTCCCATGTTGCTTTTGAGTAACCTTCAGTAGAAAAGTTAAAAATACTTAAGAACTTAAAATACCTGTCTAAAAGAGATGTTATTTACCAGCAGCTGAATTACTTAAAAATGTAGTCTGTATGCACATTGAGTATCTCTTTAGAGAGGGTACAGGCTCTAGCATTTGGGGGCTCTTCAGAAAACCTGAGTAATGAAATGCATACATCATTCTTTGTCCTCTTGGAATTCCACACATGTTCTGTACTAAGTCTGAGCACTTGCAAAGTGTGTGCTTGTACTGTAGATAGTCTCTGCATGTAAAGTACTAAGGTCTATGGGCAACACATGGCAGAGGTTGATTCTTCAAACTCCTTGAATTTAAAATTGCAGTGTGAAGTGGAAAAAACAGTAGCGGCCATCGTTCTGAAATAGTTCAGCATTCGCTGCATTGTTTTATACTTTGGTAATTATCTAGTGTCCTAAAAACAATCAAAATTTTACCGTAGAAATTTCTGTACTAATCAAGACCTGTGGTTGATGTCAGACAGTGTGGGCCTGTAATAGTACTATGTAGTTAGTACCAAGTACTGTAAATCTGCCTGCCTTCAGTTGTGTGTCAGTGACAGAAAAGTGTGGAATTTCTGGTGATGAAGTATGTCTTTACCCTTAATATTTAAATACAAACTCGAATTCCAGTAAATCTGCCATAGACAAGCAAAGGCGATAGTAAAATAGTTTAAAACTGCCAAGAGTTATGTGTGTAGAAAAACTTCTGTAAGGATAGTTACTGACAAGAAGTTAAGCGTCTTAAAATTTCTGAGCTGTCCCTAGTTTCTTCTAGTTTTTAGAATGGTAAACTTTTGTTGGCTTTTTTCAGTAACTATTTCTATATCATACATCAGAATATGTAAAGTATATACAAAACAGAGCAAGAGGTGATGCTTGCAAGATCACTAAGAAACGGCTCATTGAAAATAAAATACATCAGAGAGATACTGCTTTCTTAATAATTTAGTGCTAGACATCCTGCCTGAAGAAAGGAGAGGGATTGGAAAATGGTACAAGTATAGCACAGTCATAATTTGGTAACAAAGCTCAAGAACTAGCTATACGTGATTATTTACTCAACAAGTAGAAAAACTAAGCTTATAATTTTTTAAGTCTTAATAGACATGTAGCTGAAATGACTGTGTGGCAAAGACTAAGCAAAGAACAATTACAGTACAGGAATTAAGGAAACTGTTGAATTGGAAAAGGTAAGCAAATGCCAAAGTATCTTAAAGATGCGTCATCTTCCTCTTTTTTTTTTTTTTTTTTTGAGACTGATACTGCCAGTTGTCTTAAATTATAAAAACTTAAGTTCTTTAAGTCAGAATTTAAAGGTGGAACAAAGTCCTGTGGTGTCTTCAAATCAAGCTTGGAATCTTTTTTGTAAGATGTGGCTTAGTCAAACACAGAATATATCAGGGTCACTATAGAGGATGAAATTAAATGACCTGTGCTGTACAGGAAGTTGTATGTCAGATTGGAGTCATAATTAAAATCTCATTCTTGCTGCAACTCAGTCTTTTGGTGCTATTTCATGTATAGAATTATGTATATTTTTGAAGTCTTTACATAATCATAATCAGTCCTACAGTAATAGAAGGGTAAAAAAAATAAGCCTCTGACACGAAGGTGGTCACCAGTGCATTTAATGGTATTCATCTAGCTCTTTAAGAATGCGGAAGAACAGTTTAAAACTTTTTAATAGCTTCAGAAACACTGTTGTGTGCTCTGCAAGCAGAAATTTCAAAAATCCAAGCAACTGACATTGCTCCTCTGGTGCATACTAGCATTCTTTTTGTCAAAGAGACAGACAAAACTCAATAATTTCTCTAAACTGCCTGCCAAAATTCGTAGCCTTAAATCTAAAAAAAGGTTGAATCTTGTGATACTGTTTCTGCTTTTTCCCTTTTAAGTGCATTTGGATTTACAGTGTTTGACATGTTTGACTAAGGACCCTTCACTGGGCCCTCTAGGTTCAGTGATGTTATAGGTAATAAATAACCACAACCACACTTAAAATTTGAGGAGGCTATGTCATTCTTAATAAAATTGTGACATCCTTGAAACCTCTGTTATGACAACTTGAACTGAAACCTTTTCCTATGGTGGCATGTGCCATTGTGGCTGCTGTGTCCATGTGGGTTTTTCATGTTGATAAAAGCATTACAATTGTCTCTAAATCATGAGCTGGTGGGCGTTCTCGGGTCTGCAGAGTAACCTGTTGTGGAGATGCATGGGCTGGCTTGGCTCTTCGTGATCCTTTGAGTCGTGTTTGTGTAGCTGTTATGTTGTGTAGTCAATACTGTTAATAGCTTTTCCCTCCATTTACAGCACAGTTCTTTGTTCAGGTAGCCTAATTCACAAATGTTTTATACTACTACATGACAGATCCCTTGATGATCTTGGGGTTCAAGTGTGTTCCCTAGTATCTTGCATACTGCCACTACTCATTGAAAAATGAACCCATTTCCTAGATGTGCTTTGTGGTTTCTGTGGAAGCTTACGGTTTTTATACTCTGAAAAACATCACAGAATGGTTGAGGTTGGAAGGGACCTCAGGAGGGCATCTGGGCCAACCACCACTACATCATATTTTACAGGCACTGGAATTGGTTGCATGCCAGGGGTTCAAAGGAGCTTAAGTGTATAGGCTGTGTCCTTGTTAGCTCCCTTATGTCAACGGTGGTGCTTGCCTGAGCCCATTCTGAATTCTTCTAGTGTAGCGATCTGGCAAGCCACTTACACCTTCAGAGAAGAAGCAGAATTGGCTCTGTCAGCTGTGCTGAAACAGCTCAGGCCAGGACGGAGCAGGAAAACGTAGTAGCTGACAGATCATCATTGCTTGCTGTGGAGCCACAGCTTCACAGTGCATATTTCATGATAGCATTGCCATTACTGAACCTGAAATTCTTTACCAATCTGTGTGCTAACAAGCATGCTTACTAGAAACACATAAATAGGATAAATACTGTAGCTCAGTGTTAGCTCAGGATTGAAATAAGTCACAATAGTGTGTAACCACTTAAAGATGACTTATCCCTGATATCCATGTTCTAAGGAACCTTTTTTTTTTTTTCTTAATTGGGGTTATTCCAGTCCCTGTCCTTCCCTGGACATTAAGACCTAACTGTACTTTTCAGTAGCATTTCTTTTTCTTTGAGTATGCTTAAATAGTTATTTAAAAATCTTCACTTCAGAATTACACAAATTAAACAAGAAATACAACTCTACTATCATTGTAATTGACATGGAAAAGGAAATTGTTATGTATTTGGGAAAGCTAGATGATAAGACTTTACTATTTTAATACATCTGAGTGAGACTGAGGTGCTAAAGGTAAATTGTATTGATTTAAATTAACAGCACACTGTTTTCTAGAACAAAACCTAAATAAATGAATTGTTTGTCCTTTTGTAGGAAGAACAGAAACAGATAAAGCACCCAAATATTTTTGTACGCATGCTTTTGATCTGAAAAATGAAATCAATTAAAAAAAAACAAACAAAAAAACCTTCCTTAAAAAGAAAGCATAATCCTTCAGCAGCATATGTGCTGTGATTGTGCTAGGTCTGTGACATGAGTTTCTAGTCTAGTCTGGTTTGCAGCTATACTGCTATGTAATTTTGCAAACGTTGGATTGAGTTGAATGAAATTAAGCCTAAATCATTACAGACAGTGCACTGTTAATCTCCATTTTAAAGAGCCTCTCTTGGCTCCCCAAACTTGAAATAAAGTAGCAGTGTAATCTCTAAAATCTTGGGTGAAAAGATTTGCAGACTATTGAAATACTTTGTTCCACTCCTAAAACATGTTCTGGATATTAATGTCATAAAATATAAGAGAAGCACACTCAAAATAAGTAGTTTGTTACCAAGAGATATTCTGATTTAAAATTTCAGGTAGCTGTTGCTTTAGAAGTCCTGGGATTTTAATCTAATAGATAGAATTTACCTTTGGGGGGGAAAGGTGAGATATACCTAGGAATTAAGAAGACAAGGAAGTATACAGCCTGTATTAAAGGAGAGCAGCTAACGATGGTCTGATTAAAAATGTATTTCAGACATCTTTCAGCCATTGTCCATCGTGCTTAATCTTTTTACAGTATTTTTGTGTGTGTATATACATGTAATGAAATAAGTACTGAGGTCATCTTGAATTGCCAGTATCAAAAGTTTAATTTTACTTACCTGTTCTGTTAGATTAACTGTTCGTACAGAGGATATCCTCCTAAGGATAACTGTCTGCTTTACCCAATCTTAATGAGCTAGGTATCAGAGCATCTCAGCGACGTAGGCATTATTCCTTTCACAGAGCAAGAAGCTTAGTCAGAGAGGTTAATTGATTTTCACCAAGGTCACAGCAGAAGTGTGTTGCTGAACCTACATTTTCCAGCTCTGAAGCTCATGCTGTAACAAGACTGTTCTTATTTTTGACGTACTAAACCTCCTATTCTTACTGGGCTGGCATTTTTTTCAGGCCGACTGTGCGAGAGGATTTGCAGAATAATATGTGCATCAGTAAAATTACTACTGAAACACTGCACTAATAAAAACTTGAAAGGATAACACGGTGGCTTACCAGTCCCACAGTAGCTACTGCAATGAAGTGTAGTAGACCACAGTTGACTTTGATGTTACAAACCTGTCTGACAGACGTTCCTTTCCAGTGCTTCTGTTTGCATTGCTGTTGTTCTAATAATGATTCTTCTCTTTGGGTCGGAACTACTTTTATATGTTGCTTGAATTGTATATTAGAATATACATTTACCATGGCAGTTCGCAAAAACATCTGGCCTCTTGATTGTGTCTGTAAAAAAAACCTGAATAGCTGAAGTGGTCAAGTAATGTGCCAAATTTAGATGAGGCTTGAAAGTTGGGATAGTAGATTTTGTATAGAACACTTTAACAGTCAGCTTGAAATCACTTCATTTAAAAATTGCCTGTGGTAATGAAAGAATGTCTTTTTACTTAGGTGGCACATTTGGAACGAACAGGGCATTACCTAACAGTAAAAGATAACCAGGTGGTGCAGTTGCATCCCTCCACTGTTCTTGATCATAAACCGGAATGGGTGCTCTATAATGAGTTTGTCCTTACAACAAAGAATTACATCCGGACGTGTACAGACATCAAGCCAGAATGGTAAGCCAGAAGTCTTAAAATGGTCATGACCTACTGTAAAGCTCTTGGTTTTTTTCTTTCCTTTTTTGAAATTGAGGTAATTCCTTTCACTTTTCCTGAAGCTAATGTTATTAAAATGGTTTGGGGGAACAGCAATGGCATGGACTTGAGATCTTGTAGATGACTAAAGTTTTTCTTTGTGGATACATATTTCTGTTTGTAGGAGTTGTGTGTGAAACTCAGATGCCCGGGCTCTGTATGCAGTGTGCAGAGAGATGCTTGACTTAAAACCAGTTGCTTTAGTCAACCTGTTGGGAAGAAGCTGCTTGGAGATGCTAGGTTTGGGGCTATGTGCTAGCACCCACTTGTGTACCTAAGTTAAGAGGTACCAGTAGATGCCTTTGCTCTCAAGATCTGGGACCTCTCTTGGCAGTAGGTGTCTTAACTTTTCCAGAAGGATCTGGGCAGGATTCAGTGCCACCTTAAAATACGAAGGCACAAGGTGGTAATACTGGTACAACCTGCCTTGTCGTAATAATCGTCTAGTGTGTATATCAAGGAAATCAGAGGCCCGATCTTCTGCAGACAAGCAGAGATCTGAATCGTCTTGCCTGTCTTTAAGGTTGTACTTAAACTGCCAAGTTGTAAGCTTTGGGGACATGGGATGCTCTTCAACGGTTGAAATTGTGTGCTGTTGTGCAGAAAGAGTTTAACAATTTGTAAGCTGGAAAACGTAGCACATATATGTACTGTCCGTAGTATTTTAATGGAAAATACATGTTTGGATCCTTCCTTAGGAGTCTCTTTCTCAACAAGCGTGGTATAGCCTAAAGCAGGATCCTGTGGCCTTGGTTGCATTTTCAAGCTTAAAACGGCTAAGGCTGAACTGTATTTTTAGGCAAACTGGTGTTTAGGTGGACTTCTGTGGCTTGTGAACTTTGACATTAAGCAGCAGCTCTGACTGGATGGGCTACTATGGCACGTACTGAAGCGGCAGTGTGGGCCTGTAAGGGACGTACGGCTCAACGGGAGCATCTCGTGAGACTTGTGCGTGCTTTTGTGTTTTGGACTTGGGCACTTGCACAGGATGGGACTGAGATTTTAAATGTGTGTGCATGTGTGTAAACTTCCATTAATCTTGGAATCACAGAATGAGCTGAAAGTAATGGATAATCTCTGTTTCCCTTAGCTGTAGAATTTGTGAAGGATGCATCTGAAAGTTTGAGTATTGGTAACAAACTTTTCCTTTTTTGACAGGCTGGTGAAAATTGCCCCTCAATATTATGACATGAGCAATTTTCCACAGTGCGAAGCAAAGAGACAGTTGGATCGCATCATTGCCAAACTTCAGTCCAAGGAATACTCACAGTACTGAATTTGTGCTTTGAACTGAAGTTATTCAGAGGACAGCTTTAAGAGATGAAAGGATTCAAAGTTCAAGTTGTGCTCTTCACTTTGGTTCAATAATGGCCTTTATTTGAAAGCTTTTTAATTTTCTTTACAGTAAATATTCCATTCTGATTTCATAAATTAAACATTTATGCCTCCCTTTTGTGTTGACACTGTAGCTCATACTGGAAAAGCTGATCAATGTTTTGCAGTTTATTGAAAGTAGTTCTATATATAACAATGTTATAAGCATTTCTTTAGAAATGGTTGAAAATGCTTCTAAAAATGTGATTATCGACCATGGTATGCATGATCGTTGTAATTGTTGACATTCCTTTTAGAAGTTGTGAAATGTTACAACTTGTGCTTATGTAGACACAATCTTCAGCTTCAGTACAAAGGTACTGACTTCAATAAAGTCTATTTATACTAATTTTGTGCCACAGTATGTCAGTATTTCTATTGTTTTGATCAAAACATGAGAAGCCATTTATTCTCCCATTAAACTGCCGTTTTATTGACATGGCAGTAGTTTCGTATTTTCGTACTAAAAGTGCAGATGCTTAAGCAGCACAATTACGATGGCATCAATATAATACATACAATGTTGATCCCTTGCAAACTTGTTTAAATTATGTAGGAAATTTGTTTTAAAACTGAAATGCATGCAGATGTTTTTGGAGAATGCTTTCTTCAAATATACTTGAGATATTTCTTGGACAGAACTGTAGTAATACGTCCTGTAAAGTGTAGTGTCTGTGGCCAGTTAGAAATTACCCTGCTGGGCAATGTTCAGATACAGTTTAAGATCAGCACAAATAATAGCATAAACAACACTGTAGATCAAATTACATTGCAACATTGTAGTTTTGCGATGATTTCTTAGTGAAACATAACTTGATAGCATTTTCAATTTGGGAAAATTTTTTTTTCACTTTTTGAAAATTGCTAATCCTATGTGGAATTTATAGTAACACTTGTTCAGAGGGCTGGAGCACCTCTCCTATGAAGACAGGCTGAGAGAGTTGGGGTTGTTCAGCCTGGAGAAGAGAAGGCTCCGGGGAGACCTTATAGCTGCCTTCCAGTACCTAAAGGGGGCCTACAAGAAAGATGGGGACAGACTTCTTAGCAGGGGCCTGTTGCAATAGGATAAGGGGTAATGGTTTTAAACTGGAAGAAGGTAGATTTAGATTAGATATTAGGAAAAAAATCTTCACTGTGAGGGTGGTGAGGCGCTGGAACATGTTTCCCAGAGAGGCTGTGGATGCCCCATCCCTGGGAGTGTTCAAGGCCAGGTTGGATGGGGCTTTGAGCAACCTGGTGTAGTGGAAGGTGTCCCTGCCTGTGGCAGGGGGGGGGTTGGAACTAGATTATCTTTAAGGTCTCTTCCAACCCAAACCATTCTGTTATTTAACATATTTGGTCAGATTTCAGTTTTTCCTCTCCCTGGAATACACTGAGACTCGGCCCTTGTGGAGAAGAGAAGCTGGAACAGCTTTTGCTTAAACAGGTTCCCCTAGAATGGGAGCTGTGCGCTGTCACGCTGTAAGGCTGAAGCAAAAATGGGTTGTTTGGAGAGCTGGCAGCTAACCTCAGACTAATCTTAAGCGCTGATGTTTGGGGTATCCTATTTAAATCATAACAGTTGGCTATTAAATTACTTGGAATCAAGTAATCTGAGGATTTTCTAATTCCAACTTTTTTTTTCCCTAAATTGCCATTTATATGAGGGGGGGTGGAGAAGTTTTGGGGGGGGGGGAAATTCTTTTGTTAGCAATGAAGACAGTATTGTGAAGGAAAACATATCTTAAGATTAAAATTTGAATTTATAGTAGGCAGTGGGACTTGTGAGTCTGCTTCAAGTGTGATCAGCAAGTGAGGGAGTGGGGGATCTTCCCTGCTTCAGGCATTGGGGGATGGGTCTGGACCTTCCTCCCTATAAAATTTTCAGTAGGAAGGAGGGAAGTTGACTCTCCATAAAATGGTGAACTGGATTAGGTGTTCTGACTGCAGTTATGGGAGTTTTTATTTAAAACATAAGGATCCTGAGCCTCTGAAGCAATTTGATTTCAAACTAGTGTTCCTAAACATACAAATGTTTTACAAATTCCTGCTCTGGGGTAACTCCCAAGTTCAATATATGGAGTTTCATGATGGCTTGCTTATCCTCCTTTTGCGGGGTAGAGGGGGGCTACTTTATGCAGTGCTGAAAAGTGGCTGCTCCCCAGGTAAGAATTTCTCTAGTATTCAGCTAAACGGTGTAGAACCACCTTCTGTACGACTTTTGCTAGGTATGGCAGGGTCCACAAACACAGCCCGTTCTCAGCATGAAATCCCTTGAGGACCCCAGAACCAGCTGGCGTGAAGTGCACTAGCTTTGGTACTTGCGAATGGGGGAGCAGATGGCTAGCTATGGCCGTGAGTGGAACTTGACACGGGAGAGACTTTGGCCGGGTTTTCTTTTTTTCTTCTTCTTAATTGTCATACCCACGAACTCGGCTTGGGAGAGACTTTGGCCGGGTTTTCTTTTTTTCTTCTTCTTAATTGTCATACCCACGAACTCGGCTTGGGCTGTGACGGCTGACCTGGGATCTTTAACTCTATCTTTGCTACCAGAAATGCAAATACTACAGGCCAAATTAACATCCTCTGACAGCTGTGCAACCCTGCCATCTTCCAATTAAGTCAGTGACACCTGTGCGATCCACCTAAAGGCCCTGGTGTGCACCCGTGTCACTGGCTTAATTGGAAGGCTGTCAGGTGTCCCAGCTGTCACTGGGGACAGAGCAGGCCCGGTGCCCTCTCCCCTCCTGGCAGTGGGAATGTGAGCTATGGGAAGCAGCTTGGCTGTTGGGACCCTGCTGGAATCTGGGGGCTAGTGCTTCGAGAGGTACTGACGCTCAAGCATCTAGGGAATCTAGTGGATTTGATACTTGCGTGACATTTGTATGTCGTCGTGATTCCCTGGAAAACGCTTCTCTTACTGAAGAACTGACAAGCAAAGCCCTTGCAATACTTAAGTTTAGGATTGAAGCGTTTTCTCATTCCGACTCTGTGTGCTACGTACGCAGTTGTTCTGAGCGTGTAGTGGAGGGTGGCCCTAGGGCTGGAGTGTCTTTGTGCAGGCATCAGGCAGTCGCTCTTCTGCTGCACAATGCTGATTCCCAACAGCTGAGGGTATTTAAGGGTTTGGGGCAGTAACACACAGACTTGCTTAAATCACTTTGCATACCTTAAGAGTTACTGCAAATTTCACTTTTTTGGCTCTAAAATGACATCCCGATATAGTAGTGGGAAGGGAGCAAGTTACCTAGGAAGTAACTGCTCCTCCCTGAAGGAGTAATGAAAAGGACAGGAGAAGCCATGCTAAGACAGACATTTTCCAGGTCCTGAAGGGAAACTGTATTGGGAACCACCTTCTTACTTGCAGTTTTCTCAGGGATACACCAGATGCATACAGAATACCTTGGTTTTGAGAGTTGCCCTGGTTTTTCACAAGTGTTGAAAGGTAAAACCTCATTCCCATTGTTCTGGTGGAAAAACTTTCAAGGTTGCCCAGAGGAACAAAGGGTGACCTAGAAGGAGGTGTCGGAATGAGGCTGAGTTGTCTAGGAGTGTATGAAGGTTGCTGCCTCCCTCTTGAACAGTTAAAAACACCCGCAGTCCTGCTTTGGCTGCTTATACTGCAGACTGCAGTAAACGGGAGAAAGTTGGGAACTGCGAAATATAGAAGAGCTTGCTAATGTCAAGTAGAAACTCGGCTTCCCATGCATTTCGTTCTGTGAAATGCCACAGCTGACTAAAAGACGCCGTGGCTCTCTCTGCTGGCCTGTGGAGCGAGGGATCCTGAATAAAGCCCATCAGCTGTCCTGCCGTGTTCTCTGCCTTACTAATGTCGCTTCAGAGCATTCAAACTACTAGCCAGGGTGTAAGTGTGTTTGTCTTGGAGTACTGAGGCATTGCTCCCTTAGGATTAGCTGGTTACCTGCTTTGGAGCAATCTAAAAGGAAAAGCAACGCTTTGTTTACTTACAATGCTTTTTTTACCAGAGGAATTCTGGTGGGTTTTGAAAACAGGTGGTTTGTATAAAATAAACTATTTATAGTGTGGGACTTTTGAAAATCTAGAATGGATTAGATGATAGGAAAATAGTAGTAAGTGAAAGGAGTATATTTTTTGAAAACAGGAGAGTCTTCCATCTTAATTGTGCTTCTGTATAATACCTCAAAGCAGTAAAGGGCTAATATTGATCTGAGGTAATGAGTATGTTTAGGTTTGTTAGATGCAGAGGTAGTTACTAATGACCGAGTATATGAAGCTGTGTTTATATGTATCTATTAACATTATGAAGACATAAAGAAGTGACCAGGTATACTGTGTTTAGATTTGTAGGGATTTTATAGCATTTAGAATTTTTGTCAGAAAAAAGCATAAATGGTGACTTCATGCTTCGCTATGTCTTGACGTCCTGAAAACCTGAACTCTTGCTTTTGGGAGATCTGTGTATACACTGGTGCAGAAGACACTCACTGAAGTTCCCTTGGGGTTACAGGAATGTATTAATTTGTTGTACCTGTGCTCATTCACTGAAGCTGAGGAGCCGTTGGTACGAGCCAGTTTGTGTCGCTACGTTCTGTACTGGTTTGGTCAGCGTTGTCTGACAGAAGAGGAATACCACGGTTTCTGATCGCTGTCTCCCTTTTTGGATCAGGGCTTGTGAAACGGCATTAGTTTGTGACGTGTAATATTCAACCTGCACTGCTACAGAGTGCGTAATGGAAACTGCTAATTATTTGCCATAGAAATGCAGCTTAAAGCAAAAATGCTGAAATTAGCTTTCAGTATGTCATTTAAAAAGATACCTTAACAAAGGGTAAAGGGTTTTCCTTCCATCCGGTCAAGCTACAATGATTAATTTGTAATCAGATTGCTATAGTTTTCTTCATTTTCTGGCAATTTAGCAATAAAAAGCCATACCCACACCACGATACTAGGAAGCAGAAACTTGTATTCTAAAGTACATGAATTTACTGACTGTAATTTGTGAGGATTAGCCATTTATCTTGCTTTTAGAACAGCTGAAGGTTTTAATAATAAACATCTTTCACGATTAGAAGTATAATCTTGTACTGGTACTCTGTTGCCTTTTTAAAATCATTTAACTTGAGGACTATGGGTGTGACGTAAGATTGATGTGAAGCAGAGAGGGAAAAATGATCTACTTGGTCAACCTAGTTCATTTTTCTACTGATACATCTTACACTGGTAGCTTTCTTTTGTGGTATGCCTCCCAGAACTGTTCTGATACAAAACTGGGCAGCGGTCCCCAGTAATACAAACATCAGGTATTTTTGAGCTTGAAATGAGCAGCTTTAAAACCAGGATGAAACCATTATATGAGAGCACTTGGCCCTCTTTTCACTTCTTTCGCACATGACAAGCTTGGGCTGTCTCTAATTTGCACTGATGCGTTTGAGATAAGTGGTTGGCATCAAGGAGATCCAGGCTTCCAGTATCAAGGGAGTGAACTAAATATGGTAACAGCAGTAAAACAACATTCCTGTAGCAGCGCAATAGCCTAGTTCTGCTGATTGGAGGTGTTCTAATTTTGCAGTTTCAACTCAGATGTGGTAGTTTCTCAGGAAGACTGAATGTATGTTGGACAGATGATAAAATAATTTTTGTTTGTGTACATCTTGGTTCTGAGTGATTCTTTAAGCTTTTTCCAGCTATGAAAGCTATGCAGTAGTTATGTTGTATAGAAAAATAAAACAGCACAAATTAATGTTGATAATAAATATTTCCTGTGGCTCTAAACATTTATTATTTTCGGTTGGTCTTATTCTTTTAGATAAAGTAGGCTCTTGCCTTCCATGTGAATTCAGTGTTTATTTTGTAAGCGAATCACGTTAATGTTCCCAGCCTCGTTGCTGCCAGCAGCATAAACAATAAACATTTACAGCATCGAGCACTTACAGGGCTCCACAGAGGGGAGGGTTGCTGGTGGATCTATTTCCTGACTGCTTTGTCTATTTAAATACTCAGCCATGTAGTGAAACCGCTTCTGCTTATATTAGTAACCAGTTTTATCCTCAAAAATATCAACCTTTTCAGCTTTATGAAGATGCTAGCGTTTACCGTCAAAATTCATGTGTGATTTTAAGGAATTGCAAACTAAACTTGACCTTTCCAACCTTAGAATGGTGTCTTTGAGGTTGTTTCATTTTGCATGTTGAATAAGAAATAACTGATAAACCTTTTACTGTGACAGGGATAATAGCGTTCTTTTAAAAAAATTAGTGCACTGTGAACCTTTCCTGAAAGGCTTACAATTTGTACGGCAACAGAAGGTTAAAAGCAGTGTGATTCACAAAATGTTTCTGTGAGCAGCTAGCTGTCCAAGAGGGTACAGACAGCTTTGTTCCAATGAGTATTGGGTTACACAATATAATGGAACTAAACTTAAGTTGCTGCTACTTTTACATAGTTAAAAAAAATTAATTTGATTAAAAGCAGAAATCAAAGATAAGAATTGGCAAGACTTTAAAATTCCAGTCTTAATGTTCACAATAACACGTACCTGTTTGTTGAAAACAGACATTTCATTTTCAGTAAATTTATGGACAATGAACAGCTTCTCCGTATATGCAAACCGGCATTAAAGAAAAATCCATCCAAGAATGGAAACAAGAACATTGGAATATTTATTTAATTTCGGATGTTAAATCGGGGCTGTGCTTTACACGTTTTTGCTCTACAGCTCCTTGTTGGACCCACTGCTATGTAAATCCAAACACTATTCAAATGTCTGTTCTCTACGTTCTCGAGCATGGTCAAATACGAGGTTAAACGGTAATGTGGTGGTAGAGTTGTGATTTTTCTGCAGCCTAGAGAAATCCTATTTGTTTCCGGAGGAGAATTATGGACAGAAAAGTGAATAGGAAAATATTCAACTCTACAAAATGGTAATGGCCTACTTCACGATCTTCATAATCATGTTTGTTCTTCACACAATAATTGCCTGCAATGAATATTGTTTTTACAAGTGAAGCTTAAGAATCCAACCGTTTGTAGTCTACTGGCTTGATATGAGACTAATGTTTAGATCTCTCATTAGGTACAGTGAGGTTTCAGAAATTAATTTGCTTTTTTTAGCAGTCTCTTGATCAAACTAATTTGATTACAAAAACAACTTTATCAATGCTGGGCTGTCTAGACTCAGAACAGAACTTCCTAAATTAGCAACAAAGTCAGCAGCAAATCTTTGTTCTTACTACTTCCAAAACCTTGGCATTAAAAAAGTACAATATTGCACAGACATTCTAATTGCTTTTCATTGCACTCGCTTTAGCCTGCTTTAAGAAAAATGATTGTTCTCTCCCTTGATTTTGGGCGATACGTAACAGAAAGGACATGTGCTTACAAGCTGCAATACCATGTCTGGTATAAGCGCCTGCTGAGGTTTTTTCCTAGTGAGGTATGTTGTTATTAATTGGATCAAATAGGATGATGTCACCGAAGAAATCCAGAGTTAATGATCTGTCAAATCCCTTTGAAATATCTATCAATTATTTCTGAGGGTTTGCTGCCTCTTTGTGGTATTTCTTGTGTAGAAATGGAATTCTGTATTGATCAAAGCTTTTCTTGCGATTGTGCAAAAGACAGTTAAATGCAATTTCCCTCAATCCTACTGTGTGTGACTGGGAGTCTTTCTTCCTCCCTCTGCCACGTTCCTCCCCGCACCATACAGTGTATAGTGCCAAAGGAGAAGCCAAATATTTTTTGAATGTCTGTAATGTATTTCGTGATGATGCGGTGCTACCGCTTTACCAATCAGCCTTGAATAATGTACTAAACGGTGAAGCCTATCTTCTTCATTATCTGAGTGATGACAGGAGATCTTGTCATACCTTTCAGTACATTCATTCTTGGATGACATCTTTACCATGATTGGTAAAATAGTGGTGAGTCTACTCCGTTTATATCACTCAGTATTTTGCTAATGATACCCAGAAGCAGGCAGAATAGCGGTGGGGTTTTTCTTAGATGTAAAGATAGTTACACTAGACGTAGAGACTCATGACAAGCCAAGCATCTTGGTTCCTGCTAATGTGGGTTATTCTGATTTCCATCTGCCTTTGATTAGTTACTTTACATAGTTATTTTGTAACTATAACCACAGAAATCACAGAAACATAATCACAGAGATGTTATTTTTGGGAAATTATAATCTGATAGGGCTTTAGTAATTTATTTACATTGTTAATTGATAGTGACACTGTATAAATTATGAACTACCTCATAAGGTCATGCCTGCCTACATTGAATGGCACGTATTCACTGGTTGTTATTTATAATTTTGGAGGTATTGAACTGATGGAGATTACTCATGTTGAAAAGCTGCTGGAAGGCCTAAACTAGGAATTATCATAGTGGCTTCATTTTGTTAACGGTCTCATTGAAAATATCTTGCTTGCAGGACAATCAAACTCATCAGTGTTCTGCTCTTCCACTTCAGCAGACAAAGTTTTAATCAGTGGCACACTTGATTTTGCAGAATTCAAGGAAAATAATTTCCTGCATTTTTGAGATGAGCAAAAATTCATGTAATCTAGCTTTTAAAGTCCTGGCGCTTTTTTTTCTTTTTGAATAATCAGTTTTACTTGATTCAGTTGCCTATTTCACATAACTTCAATTATCAAGATGACCCAGTCCATAGATGGGATTAGCTCATGGATGAAGAGCAAGCAACTGAATCTGAACTCAGGCAAGGCAAATAATAGACTGATGGTGATATCAAAACATTTTGAAAAATGTACTGTTTCCTCTGAAGTTGCATATTTGCCATTGGTCTTTGCATTTAGATGACTTTAGAGAACCTTGTTACTCATTTCTGATGGGCTCACATAGCAGCATTTACAAAAAAACCCCAACTTCTCTACTGTCCTTTTTCTTGGAGCTGCCGTCCTATCTTAGTGGTCAGTCATCTAGCTTCAATTATCTTTTTACCTTTTGGATGAAGCACAATATCATATGCAAACTTATCAAAATGAGTTATATTCCAGGTCTTGTTTTTTTTTTCTTCAAGACTCTTCACAGCCGGGACTCAGCTCTGGGATGAAGACTGTAAGTGCCAAAGCCAGCGCCAGTTATTTCTTTGGTGTAACTGAACTTTCTGAAATAACGGTAAAACTTGCCGGTGCAGTAAGTGTGCAGCAACCATAAGTACAAGATGGTATGACAAATTTCAGGAGTAACTAATAATCATCTAGAATCTTCTGCTTTAATTACAAGGACCATTTCTTTGAGCATTTCTTCTCTCAGCATAGGCAGCAAAGACTCCCAACGCAATACTGCTGCCTTTTTGATGGGAGGAAGAATGAGCAGATACAAGTCACCTAGTTTAGTGTAGCATTTGAAAGTATTCAGATATTACAGTGATACATACAATCATGAGACGTATATTGGACGTAACAGAACATTTGAAAAGCTGTCTCTGATAAAAACAGATTCATTCATTCAGCAGATGGAAAGTATCCGTTTTCTGTATTTTGATCAACAACATTCACTTTTCTGAATGCAATTTTCTTTAAGCAGAACCTTTTATTTTTTGAATGGTGGTGTGTTATTGAGGTTTGGGAGTGGTATTCCGGGGTACTTTAGAAAAGCTGTATTTTGATTAATCTTGATGTTATGCTGATATTGGAAAATCTACACACGTCACTCTTATGGTTCAAGGCTGATGAATCCAGTGGGCAGAAGCTGTTCTGGGAACTCCAGGTCTCGGGTAGCTTGGAACTGGGCTGTCTAGCCACATGAAGGTGAAAAAAAGCCATCTGGATTTTAGCTAGAATACAGTGAAAAGCCAGTGAAAAAAAGCCAACACTGAAATGATGTTTTAAAGGTGACCGTGGTTGCTGTGTTCTCATCCACTGGTGGTTTCATTCTCAGTTATGTCTAATCTCACGTTTTTGTATTATAGACATGAGTTATCTTGAAAGTTAAATAGAAACCTAACCACTCTGGAATCTCCACTTACTTCTGCTATAAGTAGGTTTTTGCTCCTCTGGGGCTAATTGCTTTTATAAACATTGTCTAACAATGTTGCTTGACTTTTCCAAGGGTCTGGTACTTAAACTGTTGATCTCCTCAAATATTAAAAGGATGTGATACCTAGCTCCAGAGGTGTTCATAAAGCAAAATGAAATCATTTGATGGAAGGCGCTAAGGAAGCTTTAAAGTATTAGCCTAATAGAAAACCTATCAGTAGACTTTTAAAGCCTTTCCTCTTCAATTTTTATGGACTGTCTTAATTGACTTTAAAAGGCTTTTATGCACTTATGAATAGGCTAAGTAGAAATAGTCTTTTTTTTCACCTCCAAATAAGATACAGGGACAGCTTCTACCTTTATTTTAGAATATCTGATATTACAGGCTTTTGCCCTGTGAGAAGGGATTTTCAACTAATGAAGTCTAGTAAAGTCAGGAATGAAAAAAGTTACATGTGTCTGCTAATGCTGAAAACTTGGGGGGAAAAAAAAAGGTGACAACGGTGAATAAAAGAATAGTACCCATAGAACATTTTGAGGTATTCATGATCGCAAGCTTTAAAAATACTGGGGACCACAGCATTCAGTTTAGATGCTACACTGATTATTGGAGGGACACTGAACTGCCTAAAAATGTACAGCCATGGAGTATTTCTTTGTGTTATAGCATCTTAATTTAGAGTCTACATCCGAGCTGAATCCTGATCCCCTTGGGACTGTTCTGATACAAATCTGTCTGCTTACATGGAACATATAAGTTGAAGATGAATGTCTTTTCCATCTCAAATCCTCCATGTGCTTCTCAAACCAAAGACCTCTAGAGGCCTTGCTTTTCAGGGAATTTCTCAAGAGATCACTCTGTGTAAAGAAAATGAGAGATGCATTCATGATGCTCTGGCTTTTGCCTGCAACAATGGGGTACGTTTATTCTTTGAGAGGTCTCTCCCAAAACTTGGCACTTGGTGATACCAGATCCGTTATTGGCTCAAACAGCAGTCCCTGGCCTTAGTCTTGTCTCTGTGCACCAGGCTCAGGGGAACGAGGATGTGCTGTCTGTGAGAAGACAGGACCAGCCTCAATTTGAAAGCTTCACCCTGATTCACCTTATTCCCATACCAGGCAGGCTTTGCAGGTAAAAAACACCTCAACGCTGCCTCCTCCCTGCTCCCCGCCCCCAACCAGTTTCTAGTTTATTTAATAGACTTTGAAAGTCTTTAAGCTGAAATCATGGAAGCAAAGAGCAAACCAAATTAAATTCTAGACTGTATTTAACAAGATGCCTTTCTAGCTGCTTTGCTATCCTTTACCTAGTATTGAGGCACATCCTAACTGCACAGTATCATGCTGTGTGTGTCTCTGAAGAGATAAGTAATTTTTTCTGTTCCACCTGCACCAGGCCTCTTTCTTTTAGCACGGATGGACTATTAATGGTTATCCTGAGGTTACTTTTGTTATTCAAACATTTCCTGGATTTTCCTGTTTCTTCCACACCTCACAAATCTATTTGTTCCAAGTTCCTTACAAGACTTTATTTTATCTCCACTCTACTCCTTCCTGCTCCCAGGACTGAATACATTGTAGCATCTTTTCTATGGAGCTGTTGGCACACTGGGATAGGGTATTAGACAACGGTTATTTCTGGATTTTACTACGTTGGGTTACACACTTGTAGTAATAGAAGCAACATCCAAAGTTTTTTTGCTTCCTCACCAACATCACAGTAACAATGATGTTAGTGTGCTACATCATGTGATAGACAAATAGATTATTAGCCATTTCAGTAATGGCTGGTTGACTGAAAACATCTACAAATGGTCTGGAGAAGGAACACATAATGCTATAAATAAGCTTTCAGATCTTATTTTGCTGCCAGCAGAAGTGTGCTCTGCAGAGGCCTTGAATAGGTTCTAAGTAGTTCACAGCTATAAGAAAAGACTACAGCTGGATCTCCATTAGTAACTGATCACTGTGCAATTAAGCTTAACCTCCTACCAGTGATGGGTCCCCCAAGGGCAGCTCTCTGAACTTCAGATGAAGAGATTTTGGGCTAGAGCAAACGGTTAACAGCAGGATGAGGAACAATGTTTGAAGGAAAAAGAAAACCCCCAAACATTTAAGAATCCATAATCTGTCTTGAGACTTTTATAGAACATTGCATTGGAGGGGCAGATAGTATCTGTCATTAGAAGAGAGGAAGTAGGGTAAATGCCACCTACTGAAGTGTTTAAATACATCAAGTATTAGGGGGAAAAAAAAAAAAAAGAGGAACAGAAAAACAAAAAGGAAAGCAGAAAAAAGAGTCCAAACTGTAGGATTTTTCAGTTCAAAATGTAGCAACTTTGGTTCAAAGCATAGAATTTTATACTGCAAACTTTACCTGAAGAGGACACATAGCTCAGAGGTCAGGCTATGCTGGAGTACAGTCAGGATGGAATGCACTAACATTTAACATGAAGATGAAACATACAATGTCAAGTTGCTTAAAATTTTAGAAGTGAGATGTTTTGACTATTGACCCCTCAGAGAGAAGGGAAGAAAGCAAGAAGGATGGTGAAGTAGAAAGGAATTTTATGCCTTAATTGTTGTTGTCTGAAACGTTGAAATAAATTCTTAAACTACATGAAGTTTTGTGGGCCACTGAGAAGCAGCCTTAACAGGCTGAAGTCTCTGAAGGAAAATACTGAAGCAATTTGAGAAACAAATCATGGTGGACATAGTGAACAAGGTACCTTGCTTCTGATGTTGTTTCAGTATTCTGTTGCTGGGAAACTTCCTGCTCTATTTTTACGTGGTTTAAGGCAGGATGAAAGGCTCTTTGACCTCGTACGGAACAGAGCTGCCTGTCACAGAGGTTCCTCTGGATGATGAATTCAGCTATTCTTGGCAAGCCTTCATTCAGACAGTCAACTCACATCAAAAAGCCGAGTTTCTACTACACTCAGGTGTGTTTCATGGCATTCCATGCTCACACCACATTTGGAGACTGAAGAAAATAAGATTTCCTCAACAAATAGAATGGTCAAAGGATTCCATGGGTATTAATAAATGGTGGTTTCTTCCTTTAAGTATCAGGTGAGGGAGAACGAGGAGCTTCAGTGGGCCTTTGATCAGAGTTGTGGCAGAAAACTGCCTCTAGTCTTTTCCATTGATGGCTATGGGCTGTTATGACTGTGCTGGGTCCTGCTCAACAAACCGCTGGCCTTCACAGTTATGATTTGGAAGCAAAAATAGTAGTTTTTTTTAAAAATGAAAAACATCTACTCCAATACAAAATAGAACAATTATTCTGAAAAAGAATTACCACCTCCATTATCTGCTTTCCATTTATAATTATCTGAGTTTTGTGAGATCAGTGTCAGCTGATGAGGAAAACGTTCCCCTTGTCAGAGGGCTGCGCTCGAGGTGCTGGGTATCACTGGGTACACTTTAAAATCATCACATTCAGCGTGACTTCACCGGGTCCGATGAACAATCTGACGACGGCTCATGGGCCATCAGTTCTACTCTTCCTTACCACCAGGAGGGTTCCCTGCTGATCCGGGTCGCCTTTGCAGGGCGGCGTCGCCAGCACGGCTGCGTCAGGAGCGGGCGGCTGGATGCCCCGGCAGGGGCGGGAGGGAAGCCGCGTTGCCGGTGCCAGTTCTGCGAGCGCTGACACGCTTCACAAAA